>CACRXP010000283.1:200829-244774 GCA_902702965.1 Spirometra erinaceieuropaei | reverse complement strand
GTAGTTTAAAGGGAAATTGGTCGATTTTATGAGTGTTGCGAAAAAGGACCATCCAATAAAATTTTATTTCTAAGGCCTTCTAAATGCATCTGTTGTTACAGAAGGAGACGTAAACTCACCTGCTCCAAACGTGCGTTACAATATCGTTTCCAATCACTTAACCACAATAATGTTGTCTTCAACATTAACATGAAAAAGACATTTAAAAATGGAAGAATTCCTAGATGAGTATGCGTGATAATTCGTCTAAGTATACCATTGGAAATTATACATCTTCATATTTCTAAAAGACTACGGTTTCAAGTACCTCAAGATTGATCAGAACGTTTTAGGTCTATACGTGAATAATTTTCTGTTATTGGGTTGGTGGTCACAAATTCACCTTTTCATTAAACGTGACATTTAACAAAATAGTTGGAAGCAATGGGTTTAGCTGCCAGGAAGATTTACAGCATAATGACAACTGGACCGTCGTCAACGACGATTTTCATCGTGTGCTCCGCATCAAGGTGAGGGCATGGACGGTGACTTGTGCGTGACTTAGTTTATAATGGATATGGACTTGCACAGCATCTACCGGACTCTCTCCTTCCCCACCTGGTGTCAGGACAGAGTAAAGAAGACCAGAGGCGGGGAAGGGCGTAGGTGGATGGCACGGTCGTGCTCCCACCTTGGTGCTCCACTCCACGATCCCTAGTCCACACAGCAAATAACCAGGTTTTTGACTAACAGCAAGAACAAAGAGAATGGAGGCTGACGCGGCCGAAGACGCACCTAGGCGTGCCGTCACACCTGACTCAGATCCCACGGAGTGAGTGTCATAAAGACGTATTAATACGGAGCCATGAAAACCTGTCTCCCAGACCACCAGTCGGCCGCTCCACACAAACACACAACACTGGACCAACTGCGGGCTCCAAGTTATCCAGTCTGTTGGCAATCTTACAAGCCACAGCTTTTGGCCCACCGGGATACCTTCAAGAGCGTCAGATGGTTTATAGTGAGGAAAATGTGTTGACTTGTCGACCTCACTCTCCCTTCCCATTCCCAGGCCACAGTCACTCTCCCAGCCGGTCAGTGGACAGGTGCGGGGAATAGGTGCGGTGGCTGACATATCTAGCGACCATGTCAGCGCGCGCCACACGCACGACCGGGCCCCCCAAACACAAGCACCGGGATTTCACACAACGGGGGTTAGATGGCATACGTCTCACATGCATGGGAGTGCGTTAAGTCAAGTTAAGAAGGGGTCGCTTCAGCCTGGCTCTCAGCCCACCAGTCCGCCACTCCACACAAACACACACACAACTGGGCAGACTGCGTGAGTTGCGTTGGAGCGTCATTCAGCAGCCCTCCAAGCCGCAGCGCTTGACGCCCCGTGATAGCCTCAGACTCGAATCACACATGCAGCAAAGAAGCATCATTGGAGACGGAGACGTAACCTGCACTGCCCACCTGCGTGGGAGTTGGTAATTGGATGCTTGTGGTGGATGGCGATGTCGTGTGATGTTGGTGGGGGAAGATGTGATGGTGTGGCGTAGCCGGCGGTTGTCTATCGCAGGTTTTCGTGAGTGCGTATGTGGCCTAGTAGGCCCATGCGGTGGGCGAATGTGCGGATACAGTGAGGGCAGTTAAAGGCGGGTGCCTGGTGCCCCAGGCACTGGTTTGCCAGTCTCTGTGCGACGGATTCGCAAGTGACCGACCAGGCCGATGTGCTAGGTGAGGGTGCGGTCACAACGAGGACAGGTATGGATAGAGTCCACGTCGCTGAGGTATTTGGTGGGGGTGGGTGTTTGTAGCAGATTTTGAGGCAATGAAGGAGGAGGAGGAGGAGGAGGAGGAGGAGGAGAAGAGGGAGGAGGGTGGTAGTGGGAGTTCGTGAGTGCGTTCAGTGCTGGCTGTCAGCTTGGATGGCGGGGTAGGGGTGAATGGAGGGACATCGGGCTGTGCCGTCCGGGGGCGGCAATTGGTATGCAGGTGTCCAATGAGACCATTCGGTGCCCCGAACGTCCGTTAGCATCGTGGGCAGATCAGCAGTGGTTAATTGTTGGCGTTGAGAGACGGCGGCAGCTGAGATTTGCGAGTTTTCGGAGTGTCCTTGCTGCGACAGACTTGGCCTCCTTGTCGGCGGCAAGCCGTAGCGACATCTCCGTAGAAGAGTCGTTTGGGGTAGCCGTTCGTCGTCCATCCGCACGAGGTGGCCGCAGCTGCAGCTGTCTCAGTATGGCGTAGATGCTGAGGATTCCCGTCCGCTCCAGTACATCCGTGTCCGGAATCCGATCCTGCCAACTCACCTTCAGTATCCGTCAAAGACAGCCGAGATGAAGTGATATGGCATAGCAGTACTGTATATTCGCGCACTGTCAGTTATTAATGCAAAACGATCTTATATGTATTTTGGTCGAAATGAAATTCTGAGTGCTTCTCCACATAGAGGAAATCCTCCAAACATTGACCCAACTCTGAACTATTTGAAAGCTCTTGGTAGTAGCTTGTCATGATACGTTCCAAAATACGTATTGGAAAGTTCGCCATCACTTTCTTCAAACATGTTGCGAAAAGTAAAACAATGGTGGCGATTTCGTTTTATATTTGGACGGTGAAGGCGTTTGCAGCTATACAAATCGAACACCTTGGCCAGGGACTTTAAGGCAAAAGGATTACCAAATAACTATCTTTTCTGTCGTGAAGGCGCAAAATTTGACTGTAAGTTTCCTGCCGATCTTTGCTTCAGCCAAATGGTGAATGGCAAAACGTTTTGGAAAGAGTCAAGTAGGAAGTGGTTTTTCCAAAATAAGAAACTTTCATATTTCCAGAAAATGCATATGAGCATATTTGTTTAAGAGACTAAGTTCTCATTTCTTATGTTTCCGCCCTTCCAGATTTAGAGTTAATCTAGATTAACTGTTCATATGATTGGCGTGGAGACTGAAAATCTTCTGCGTTTATCTAACATGAAGCTCAGCCAGTAGTGCATTAGCAACTCACAACTGAAATATAAACTGCAAGGCAGTTTTTTGCACAAACTCCGTTACTTTCCGCGGTTTTTATTTCCTGTCCTTAGTTTCTTGGTCCAGGTTAAGATAGTTGCTATAAGACGCCAGTAACTGATGCTTTTAAAATAAGATAGAAACACTTTAGTTCTCCTATATGCATGCACGGTTAAATAACTCTGATTGCCCGATGCTGGCCACCCACAGAGATTGCTGTAAATTGACAAATGATGCTAAGAGATAAGGGCTACAAATGTAATTTTCACATTATGTGTGAACTGGTTTCTTTGAATATCAAGAACAGCGGAAATTTCTTCAGTTGAATTGATGTTACCAACTGTTTTTCGGTCTGACTAGAGCCACTAGATGACAATTTTCAAAACATCGTTTAGGATGGAAAACGAAGACGAATTAATGTGGTCACCTGAAACAATATGCAAGAAAGGGCAGACAAAAGCACAAAAACCAGCGAAAATGAGAGTCCATAAACTGGCACGTGAGGGTAGAAGATATTTGGAAACTGGTAACCATGGCAATACCAAGTAAAGGACGAATGCAAAGCGAGTCACAATGAGAAGATAAAAAGGGGAGAAGGTGGCAGAACGAGAAAAAGACATTCGGAGAAACGGAAAGAAACGACCGGACCGGCGCTGAAAACGACGGAACAGAAATGAAGTACTGTAAGGTGGAGGCAAATGCAGAAAGTGAATACACAATGATTAAACGCTGAAGAGTGGGCAAAAGATCGGATTACGAAACTGAGGCTGAAAGCTGACGAAAGGACCCATAAATAAGAAGTGTGGGATGGACGGAAGACCTCGCAAGGGCGAAAGGTAGCAGAATTAAGGATAAGAATGTAAGAAATGCAGTAAAACCGGAGAATAAAAGAGGTTGTTGGGTGAGGACAGATAAGAACCCCGGGTCTTCCAAACATGGAATCTGATATATGCTGGCTGGTGCTGGTCAGAAATGGCAACTCGCGTCTATTTTGCACTTGTGGGCAGTATCCTTATCTAAGTACACCGCCAGTCGTTACATGACTACCTGTGAGGGCTCCAGGTTGAGCCCGAATGTACAGCTAGACGATCAACTTCCGTAACCTCGTCGACGATTACGTCTCTGCCATAATTAAAATCGAGAGGACAGTTCCTCCCTTGCTGACTGGTAGATAGGTGAACTGCTTAATTCTCAACGGTCAGTTAACCTGGGATCAGACCTCAGGTCCCGCAAACATGAGGTTGGGTATGGCCGACTGATTATGGTTAATAAGTCATAAGTGGTCTTCTCGGCCCTCACTGCACCTGTAGGTAACTCCTTATTTGAAAATTCGGCTGCTGAAAGATGAACATTGTCTGGTCTCATTCAGAATGAATACCGTTTCGTAGAAGACTTCTGTTTTCGTCATTTGTCTGTTCTTGACACATTGTCCGAAGATTTGCTGACTAAGGCTGCGAATAACCGCACACAACGCTTTCTCTCTGTTTTCAAAAAAACGAAGTGCATCAGTTTGACATAATTAAAATAGCAAGGCCGCTTCGACTCGCAAAGCGTTGTTGCCTCTGTTTTACGCGAATTAGACGCTGTTGACTTCTCTCCCCTGTTATTTTTTGATCTAAAATGAGTTATCGTTAGGCTTCTGAGTCATCGGTTAAAAAATGTGGTCGACTTTTCCAAAATAAGTTGAACAATTTAATGATCGCCGAGGCACCTCGCCGCCTATTCTCTTATTTTAAGCTGTCTAGTCTAGCATGAATCCCATCCTAATTGTGACTTATGGGGCTTTTAACTTAAATCTACATATCATTTCCCAAAATGCTCATTGAGCAAACCCTACATGAAACTGCTCCTTTGTTTAAGTTTAGATATCCCCACTTGTACGGCCAGTTCAGTAATCGACTGAAATCAGAAACGCTAGGCTTACTACTTTAAGTCTAAAATGCATCACTTTCACTTATTACTTCAGATGTCGATCTGTTTCCAACCACTTTTTTATCCCGTTCTTTTCTGCTATCTACGACGTCCAAACGTTCTCTTATTGTTTATTCAAGGATACTTTGTCTTCCATCATAACAAACATAGCCCGTTTTCCCTGTTCCTTGTGCGAACCGCTGTTTCTCCCTCGCATATGGTTCTGCCAACTGTTTCTAAGTCATTTGGACTCTTCTCGTGGTTCTTTTTTTCAATGATTAAATGCGCTGTCTAAAAATCGATAAGACGAAAGTATTTAAACATGTTTGTTTTCTATCGGAAGGACGCTTATAAATTCTGATCAGTCATAATAATCGCCAGATTTGAGCAGGACATCTTGCAGCTGACGTCCTACGCTGGTGAAATTAAGTCCGTTCGAGTTGTGTTGCAAATAGTTGGGAATAGACTTCACAAAGCCGATGAATGGGTCCCATCAATTTCAGCGTGGACAAAATAGATCAGCTGTCAGACAGGCTACTTGTAAAAGATAGCCAATGGTCACTTTTAGAAATTCTGTGAAACAACTTTTTGACTACTTAATTGCCCGCTTGTTTTGCATAAACTAATCGGACTAATTATTATCCTGGCCGCTTAATACATAGACAGCCGGCTTGTATTGCTCATCTCAAGTGCCCGGCAAGCCCCAAGTAGAGTTGTGAACCAAAATTTGCAAGTCTTTGCCATGTATGTTCTCCTATGGTTTTGCCTTCATCAGCGACCCAGTGGCAGCTAGGAGTATTCTTCAGCAAACTGCCTGAGCACAGTCTGTTTTATATTAGGGACTAATAGTCAAGAACGATGATTCCAAAAAATACCCCTATGGTTGATTTGGTTAATTTGACCTGCGTTTGGTGCTCTTTTATTTTGATTCTTGTCCTCAGACCGCTGGCACAACTTGTGAACAAATTACCATTGAACACAAAATAAACAACCCATACATAAAGTGGAGAATTAAAAATTGGCTCTAGACAGTCGAGAGCGTTTTGCCCGCTGCGCTCACGTTAAAAGGCGCTTTACTTTTATAGAAATAGAAGTTGCAGATTTTATGCTAGGAACGCTGGGCCTGAAAAGTGGACATGGGTGGACCAGCAACCATGTGTGACTCACTGCCGCAATTCTTTTGTGTCGGACATGTGGAAGCTGTATACACTTTTATCCGAAGACCACCCGCGAATTTGAATCACTCGAACCCAGCTAATAAACCAAGACACACACACACCGAGAAGAAAACGAAAAACACTCCGTCTTCAAAGGGGACAGCTGCCGCCAACCCCATGCTGCCTCAAACATCTTGACCTGCTTGAGTCTTTTTTCATTTCTGTAGACTTTCAAATCAATCTGTTAATTTCTACAATAAGGAGACGATATCCAGAAATGAGCTTTAAATGTTTCTTGGCCTACGTTTGACTTATGGGTTGCAGTTCTCCATTGGCCTTCTCTATCTAATAATGGCATTTTAAATGTTGAAATAAACACTAGGATAATGCGTGCTAGCCCAAACGCAAATAGCGTTGTTATTATGCTAGTCCTCTAACTTGTTTTTAAGTCGATTGTTGTTTTATGAAAAGAGATAATTTCGAGTTAGTCGAAGCAAAATTTCTAGCTAACATCGTCTTTAAAAGGCCGACCTTAACTATAATTCCGAGAAAACCTCTTTTGATACTTGTGACAAGGCGCAGGAAATTGGAACAATCAATTCTTAGCTCATTCTTAAAGTAAGCCGACCATAACGCAGCATCAATCAAGACTATTCTGCCGGTTGAACACCGGCTCATTCGGTCCTTCAGGAAGGATGTTCCAGTGTGCAATTCATCACGGGGAAGCCTGAGCCTATTAAATGTCATGGTAAAAATTCAACTGCATGAAAGCAACGTTAATTGATCGAGGTTGACAGCACCAAGAAAACGTTTATTCCGCCTTGACAGCGTTACCGGATGCCCAGAGTCTTTAATGGTGCTCACACGGTGATTGACACCCCAATCAATGGAGATGCCCACTTTCATAAGCTCTCATCGTACAGGATGATTTTCAAAAAATCTAGACCTGAAAATTTGGATTAATGCAAAAGTAGCATGGGTGTCGATGTCAGTGGAAGCGAGTATGGATATCCGATCAGCTGAAATATAAGCAATACTAATTACATTCAAAGACGAAGACATTGTTATTTTAGTTTAGCTTGAACGAAGAGCTTTATGCGATATCATACTTAGTTTCTTTTAGCTCAAAGGAAATTTTTGCAAACCAGCTAATTCTCGTTGGAGCAAAACTGCTGTCTTAACTTTAAATATGCAGGAGACGGACCCAAAAGTATTTTTAACTTTTCTGCCTCAACCGAATCTGGCAGTCAAAAGCAAACAAGGATAAACGATAGCAGCTTATCCTCAGCACATCCCCACACTCGCAACAGCAAACTTAACCTGACAATTTATGGGAAAAGAAAATGTTTCTTAAAAACGTCTAGATGAACGCACAAGATGTGCGCATGCTCGTAGTCAGGGTTAGGTTTATCTCATGATCAATACCAGGGGCGGGCTAGAGCCTCTCAGTAAATGACACTGATAGATAGGCGAAGGAGATGTCAGGCATTTATGAGATGAAACAGATTACTTTCTCCTCTCAGGGTAAGGTCTGGATCGTCAAGGGATTAGCATTCGACTCCGAACGCAACTGTCTGTGTGGATACCGTTGGCGAGGAAAACTACATTTAATAATTCCAGCAGCAAGTGCATGGCCCCGGCTGCGGTGTGAGTCTGTGAATCAAATATGTCTTGTTGAACGGTATCAAAACAAAATAAGTAATTGTTGTAAGAATGCAGGAAACGAAAACAACTCAAATGCACAAGGCCCAAAGGAACGATGGTCAACGATAAGAATTTCATTCGGTTAATAAAAAAATGGCCATAAAAAGCAGGAATAAGTAAAATAAAACATCCCTGAGAGTGCAACTAGACAAAAGTAGATTTAACGAACTAAACTGTCGGGTACCTGTAGGCATTTGTAAGGACCCGTTTGTCATCAGCCTCGTGTTTTTTAGCCAAGTGTACAAAAAAATGCTTAAATGTTGACGGCTCAGATGATATCCACACATCCTTCTCCAACAAGCGTCTACTACTTCGAACTACACTGCACGTTCCAATAAAGTAGTAAATAAATTAATACTGTCTAGTGATGCCTGAGGCTTCAGATCACGATGAAGTCAGCAGAAATTTTAACGCTCCGAGCTGGAGTTACCAGTGCATAAAAAAGTAATAAAAGCAATCGCGAAAAGAATGAAGAGATTCAAAGCCTGATTGCTTTCCGTGCGCTAGTGTTCAGCACAAATCATAACCACTCGAGCATTCGTAAGAAACCGCAAAAACCTCCCCTCATTATTTCTGAAGTACCTAACTTGCCTCAAAGCGAATATTTTTGGGTCGTAAGGCACTTCTTAAACTCTAATGCCGTGTGCCTATTGGTGAGTTTAAAAGTCGCCATTCTTAAGAACGATTTATTTCCTGCAATACCTATCATTGAATAAGGGTTGTTTGAATCTAGGACCTCAGCTCGAAAACAGCACTCTTACCCAAACAAATTTCTAATCAATAATTTGCAGTGGTCCAGTGTCTTTTATCTGTTTAAAGTTGAAAGTTCGATTATGGCAGAACATGAATGGAAAAAACGAGAATTTTATGGGTGATGTATGAAAAAATGCATGTTTGCCTGTCTACCATCCATTTGCATTTTAGTCACCTTTCCCTGCAATTAAAAGTTTAACAATCGAACTATCTTCTCAACTGTAACGACTTTAGGTCCTGAAGCAGGTGCTGAAATAACGAAGAAGTTAACAGCTGTTTGTGGATTTGAAGGTAGACCTTTTAAGACGGTAAAGGCAAAATTCCTAATTTTACGTTTAAAAAAGGTGTCGAAATAAATTCGCCTCTTTAAAGAGATTTCAAGAATAAATTCTGGAGGACATTTATCCGATACCTGTAGTTTTTATTTATGCAACTTTATTTACTCTTCCTCAGTAAAATTTATCTTACTGAGTGTGCTGCAGCTTAAATGGTATTAGAGACAGTATTTCAAGGAGTCAACAGGTCACCCGACTCGAAATCCAAAGGAGACTGACCTAATAGTTCTAGGATCTTTAATAAAGGCAATTTAGCTACAACGTTGCCCACCTGCCCGCAAAATTTTCCGTCAAATCTCCCCTTCATTTAATTACTTAAAAGCGTAAATGACTGTAAAGGAATTATTTACCGACTACTTTTAGTTGACCGCTCCGAAGCACATTTATCTTGAAGACTAGGCCTAAATTCTTCTGAGTATTTAATAAAACTCATATTGGAAACTGTACGGTCTCTTTGGAGGTGACAGGCTCGAAATCCAGCTATCCCAGCAAGCGTCAAAATGGCGCAAACAATGAAAATGGCTGTCCAAATTATGAAGTTTAATAAGTAGTTTTCAGATCAATCCCATCACTCCCTCTATTACACCAAATCCAGCGTTTTCCCCAGAAGAGCGGAGATTGGTTATTCGAAAAAGAGCTAATTAAGTGCTTTCCGATGTAACTGGTGAGTTCAGTGCTCCTGTGTAAGCTTTTTATTAAATTCAGTAGTTCTCTTCAAAATACATATTAGTTTTCGAAGTATCAACGTCTGACTGCTTGGCCTAATCCTATTGTCACACTTCTGCCTGAACTATGTGCTTAAACTTGGATAGAATCCCTATCTTCAGCATTTTCAGGTGACGCAACTGGGCTTGTAATCCTCCCAGCAATAAAATTTTCGTCCACATCCCAGTGTCGGCATTATTGTACACCAGGAAGAAATAGTAAAGCATATAACTGAGGAGGGGACTAGTGTTTATAACAAGAAGCTTTCGAGGCCCGGAACGGGATAACGTAAACAAAGAAAAAGGGTTCTCTGGGGAAGTATTATTGCTCCTCCTTTCACCTGGAGCTCAGTGTCGGGACCAAGTAAACCGTGTTAGACCAACGAAATTTAACTGTAATCCGTACTTTGTAAAATGTCTCATTTTCCATTAATCCACACGAAAAAAGCCAAAGAAGAGCCTAGCCATAAAATCAGCTTAGTTGTGAATATCGGGCAACCGCCCTTATGCAGACTCACTATTCGGTTCGTCTCTGCTGGTTGTCAGTGCGATATGGAACTTACTCTCGTCTTATCCCATTCCAAATATTCAGATGAGCAATTAGGAGCTGAGAAACTGCTTAGAGTTCCGGCTTTGCGAGGTTCATTTCCTGAAGGTAATCCCAAATGGAGTCTGTCGTGCTGAGCTGAGGAGACCCAGTAAGTCGTGGGATGCATATAATGCCCTGAGAGTCTTCATAACCCTGAACAGCGTGATACCAAAAAGCCGGTGCACCGTCGTCCTGAAAACTTGATCCTGGTAAGCATTACAATAATTTGAGCCGATCCCACTGAGGTACTTCCATACGGCCCTAGAGCATTAACGTTCACGTCAATACAATCAAACTGCTGTTTCCCAAGCCCTGGATGATTTCTCTTCCATGGATGGACCATATATAACTCTGTACTGTCTAAGTACTTACTTCGCCACAGACTAGTGCACTCACGGAACCCAAGATTTTGACTCCTTCGCCAATTCGTTGAGGTAGAAGAGGGACGCATCGGTCCGAAATACTGTTCCCTTAGGAACACCTCATACTAGGTTGCATGGCCCAACTCAAGCGAGCTCATTTATGCTTTCCACCAATTACAAATAGTTGGGGATTCCTTCCCGTCTTTAAACAGTGTTTACTTGAAACAATTCTCTCGGTATCAACAAATGTTTGAACTTCAATCCCACGTTGCGATATGCAGTAGATTGCAGTGGCCGATTGCAGCACACGCATCTCAGTACTCTCCCATGATCTGACAACGTTGTTAACGCAGTGCGACTGCCACATGAGCTCCGTTGATAAAAGTTCTGTGTTCAGTCAAACACTTGGCTGTCCTCTCATTTCTCAGTCACCTGTCATACTGTTCTTTTCCTGCCGGACATGAAGAGAATAAGACAACGGTTTCTTAACTCAAATAGGCTCAGCAGTGAGTCCATTTGTTCATCGCAAACGCCCAGGTTGGACGCACATGTACTTTCAGGGTATATTGTTCGATCCAGACAGACAGTTAAAAGGTCAATGAGCGGTTTTTGCGGAAGTAATCGAGTTAAATTCCCCTCTTCCTATGCCGGCGCATGTGGATAGTAGGTTGTCTAATGTCACAAGAAATGCAACAGAAATTAGGAAGACTTTGATGCGAAGGTTCTGGCATCCGAGTCCGAGTAGACCGGCGGAACTCACAGTGGGGGAATAAGTGGCTTACCTCTCTGGTAGTCCATATGATGTGCCTTGCTATCTTCTCGCGGCCTTAAAGCGGATCCGTCAACGTCTTTAACTTAACCGTGGCCGAAAAGGTGTCGCAAGACTTCACAGGCCCTAGGAAGGGTCAATAAGCTCGTAGAGTCAAAACACCTATGCAAAGGCATAAATCACTCGATTTTGCGCCACAAGCGACTCATAATGGTAGGACCCCGAAGTTGAAATTGAAATTATTATTCCTCGCGTGGGCTAAAATTTGAAGCAATTCTCGATACCTGCCGTGGGTTGCCTTGAGTCCTTCTGTTGCATCTCATTGCCTTGAATATTAGTTCAAGATTTAAGGACTGTATAATCCTCGGAGTTTGGATCGTGCAGCAGCCCCAGAGACCTAATGTTACGCAGTAAATCGGAGGTTTCATTTTTCGACAGCTCGGTAAGGTTGTCTGTTTACTCATATACGGTAGATTGTCCATCTCGTAAAATGTTAGAGGGAATACTAGAACATGTTTTCGAGTAGAGAGGATTGCTTAGGTGCGTTTGTAATGTTGCATGTCTTACGGCGTATTTCTAGGATGTCGGCCTTAGAAAGCGCTTCCTTTCAACCGTCTTCAAAAGTCATATCGGAGAAATGGACTGAAATATTATAGATTTTGCCGGTGATTTTCGATGCCCTTATGAATTCAGATATTTTCGTAAAAACGTGCACAAAATATCCCTTTTTGTAAGTCGTGTTTTTTTTCAAATTTCACATAGGAAGGAAAGACATCTTTTGTTTTTAAAAAAACATTTTCAATTCGCGAATTCCTGTCAGAAGTTCATGAGATAAGCCACCTGCCTTATGGACACAAGAATTAAATATTAACATATTTTTGCTTGTCATGACTGTGTGCAACTGTGGCTGTGATACTATAAAGCCGGCAAACATCATCTGGGAAGTGATGGTGAAATAACAGCATACCTTTTGCGCCACGCGGTTTTCGAAACTAATAAGAGCGTCAAAATTCCAAAATGTTACGTATGCAGGAAAGCCACTTACTCATCAGGGTCATAAGAAATTAATTATTCCACGGTTATTTTGTCGTAAGGCAGTAGGCCTCATTTGGCTGCTCTAAGAAATTATTCATGACCTTCAGAATGACTTCGTAAAATCATCTAAAGCTGATATCTGTTACACACACCACGTTCGTCCTTGATTGAGATTAAGGGTAGGTTTCCAAGCTTTTTAACTATATGTATTTTTAAATTAATTGGTCTAGTTACGCTATCTGACCAAATCTTTCCTAGGAGAACATGAACTTCTCTTTAGCGATCCAAAATTTGACATTTAGAAAAGATGGACTTTTGGAGAAATAGACATTCTGACACCAGTACGCCAAATGTTCCGAAGCATGTCTTTCCATAAGCCATCAACTTTCCGAGCAAGCTTTTTCGTTACTGCACTTTGCACACACATGGGCTGAAGTCCGCTTCCGACGTGGACTATGAAGACGTATCTGAATTTCAAAGTAAGCGAATACGCAAGCATTTCCTTCGAATAAAAAAACTGTTGCAAAAATTGGTTGCGCGTGGAGGCAACCTTGCGTAATCAACCTCAAGACATTTTACATGTAATATCAGTTTTGTTTTTCTAAAAGTCCAATGGTACTTAATTTATTCTTCTGTTAAAATGTTTATATCTAGATTTTTGTCCGTCTTTTAAGTGTTTGTTTTTAACCGACTGTATAGACTACACCAATATATGTTCGCGTGGATGTGGGAAGCTGACGGTTTGTTATCGTCTTACATCAAGCGATTTCAGACCAGATATTTTTGGTTTGCGTTTGTCTGCTTGGGGACTGTTTATGGACCTATTTAGTTTTCTGCTAAAATTAAATGAAACTCTGCAAGATCACACCTCCTAAATTTGTGAATTAGGTTATTGTGCTCCTTGCGCATGACTTTTTACACCGCAACTTACTGATATGCGGTAGTGCAATGGTGTTCTCGAGAGTGCATTTTAAAAGTCCGAGGCTCAATAATGGATATTTGGGGTCATTAAAGTGTTCAAAGGCCGCATTGGTTGAGTCTTTTGATGTTCGCATTTTTACATTGAGGCTGGGCTTTTCCCTTAACTGCGAGAGTAAGTTGAACCTACAAATGCAAATAGCAGTATTGAAAAACTCCAAACACCGACGCCTGCCTATGTAGCCGTGCCTTTGCCAAGTTTTGTTACGTGAAGACTAACAGTCGGCTGGATCTCCGGAGTCTGATCGCATCCACTGAGAGACGTCGCGCCGTCAGAGATCTGGTCGCCGTTGGCGATGAGACCAATTTTACGGCTTTAGAGTTGCGAAAATTCCCATGGCAGTATTCAGAAGACCAATTGGCGAGCCTACGTTTGCTTTCATAAATTCTTCTCCGGTGAGTACACTTATATGGGAACGGACTAGAAGTAAAAACATGTCTGGGATCAGAGAAACCGATTAAAGTTCGTCGTAAAACACGGGCGGGGTGTAGGAATATAGGTGGGAGGGGGGGGGGTAGTAAACGTTCAATGCCATGGACTGAATGAGAACGGAAGGGCGCGGAGAGTTGCATGGTTAATCGACTTATGACCACAGCAGGTGCGGAGCCTGAACGTGGTTCTTCCGCGAGCACAAGATCGGTTTTTGTAACCTAATTGCACCGCGTCTGCTGTTGCTACGAGACGCTGGCCCAGTGGCTTGGCGTAGCTCGATAGGACCCTATGAATCACACAATAAGCCTCGCTGGGATCCACATGAAGCCAGGAATCAACAACATGAGCGAGAATGGCGCTGCTTATGCTCCTAGTTTGGCCTTTTCCCAGCCATGCCCAGATGTGTTCTCGTACTCTCCTGGATAGGTGCCGACTAGTAAGGCCAATATAATCTGCTCCACAGGAGCAAGTGAAGGAGGGGATACACAGTGATGTGGTCTGAGTTGACAAACTATCCTTACCTTCTCTGCTTCAAAAAGGGTTAGTAGTAATAATTCGAACCCTTGCTGCTGGGTCGGTTCGGGGGACAGCTTGACCGAAGCGCCTACTTGGGAGTTCACTCGTAGCGTCCCTTTGAAAAGGAACTTCGACGAACAGCGTTTTTTTGGCAGTCAGTGGGGGGGGAGTGTTTCCGGTCGCTCAGCAGTCTTCTTTGCGACAAACATGTCAGGATAGCCGTTTTCGCGGAGCAAGTCTTGGCTTTTTCCGAACTCCTCCTCGATGCTATCTGCAGAACAAATTTTTCTAGCTCGCATATATTATGGCAGATCGGGATCTGTAGAATAAACTTAATGCGTGCTAAGAAATTCTTAGACGCATTTTTTGTCTGTTTCAAACCGCTCCTCCAGAGCACAGATTATTTTTGACTGAATAAACTTCGGGGGACATTTAAAAGTCACGCTGCAATTTTATGATTACTTGAAATGATACGGTATCGGAGGTTCGAACGTGTGAATACTGAAACAGATTAGGCTTACTAATTAGGCAGCTGAAGTGCTTATCGGCGGAAGCCAATAACCCGTAGGGGCTAGTTCATGAGTTTCGTATGAATACGTTCACGTTCGTTCACGTTAAACTCAGCACCCGAAACAGAACGCAGAAGAAAACCCTAGAATCTCCTCATCACATCACCAGTCACAGGTCTCTGCAGAAATGGCGTCTAAATTTCGCCGTAATCTGTTCACGGCCTACGTCAGCTATACAGATTGGCCTTCTCGAGCTCATCTTAACGAATATATCCCCGAGGGATTACCGATGCGGCCTCCGCTCCACCGTCGCTTGGCGCATGCCCTAAACTGTCTGTATGTTCAAATAGAAGGCTGTTTCGTCAAAAGGTCTAGAAGGTTTTAAGCCTGAAAATTCATTCTAACTTGGCTACTCGCTATTTGCACGTGACGGCAGTCATCCTTATCCGTAAGCCCTTGGCATAAATATGCATTTCATTCAGATTTCCTAGCGGACGACCACTGGTATTTAATTCTATTCTTCTATTTTCTCTCTTTGTATGACAGGTTGAGAGCTTCTCCGTGGTTTCTTTGTCACCTACTTTCAAGTGTTTAAATTACATCTCTTCCAATTGCTCGTCCTGTTTGGAATTGTTCGTTCACTACTCGATGGTTCGCGAGTCACTGGCCGGTCCAATGAAATTTTAACCGAAATTGTAAAATGTGCTTTTGGTTAAAAAAGGCTACTTAGTTTGGGTTGTAATCTAGATAATCTTGCAGCCAAATCCCATGACATTTCAGACACGCCAGGATTCAGGCTGTAAGATACGCTTAAAGAAGGAGACACGATCGCCGGGACAAGAGCTTTATTGGCCTGACGTTTCGGATTCCTACTCGAATACATCATCAGAGACAAAAAAAGCAGAAACGGGTGGTTGCTGCACTAGGGGCTGCGGTATTTATAGGATGCAGTAGCCATGCTACCGCATGCCTATGAACATTCATGTCTCCCCCCTTCATCCGGGATCGTCGCACTTGGTATGATCACTGCTTGATGGCCGACATTCAAATCAATAATTGCTGCAATTTCATCACGTGCGTTGGATGTTGGCGTGATGATTGCTCGACCATCTGACGCACGGACCCCGGTGTTGGGAAAAGTGTTCACCTCTGCGCTCCCCGCATGGCTTGTTACTCCGCCTGGGCGAAATTTTAGCACGCAGTATGGAGTGGGAAGATCGTTGCACTTGTTGATGGACTGGGGACCAGTAAACCATGATTCCAGTAGCTCCCGGCTCACGCGGTTGTCACCTCTTGCGAGAATTTCGGCCTCATCGAATTTAAATGTGTGGCCGGGTCTCTTCGAATGAGCCGCAACTTGAGAGCTGGCGTCATTTCTGCGCACCGCTGCCGCGTGTTCGGCCATTCTCGTTCGGAGCTGTCTTCCGGTTTCGCCGACGTAGTTGCTTTGTCCGCAACTGCACCAGATCCGAAAAACGACAGACAGACGCATGGCGAGACCCCAAGATACGGTTTTGGCCCGATTCTATGGCCTCCCTAAGGTGCACAAAGACGGCGCTCCGCTCCGAACCATCGTGTCGCTCAAAGAGACTCCAACGTACGGACTGGCTAAGTGGCTGTTCCGGCGTCTCAAGATCCTGACCGCTGAGTCAGACACCACGGTCTCTTGGTCAGCGCAATTCCTGGAGAAACTCAAAGGGGTAAGCATCCATCCAAATGAGGTCATGGTATCTTTTGATGTTACATCCCTTTTTACTTCTATTCCCCAGGACCTGGCGATCGAGGCAATTGGACTGCTACTACAAAGCAAATACGATGAAACGGAGAACCGTCTTGGACACGCCCAAATCCTTCAGCTCCTGAAGCTCTGTCTCAGGACGTACTTCACGTTCGACGGGACAATCTACGAACAGGTGAAGGGCACACCAATGGGTTCGCCGATTTCGGGATTCATCGCCGAGGCGGTCCTGCAACGGTTAGAGTTGCTGGTCTTCCGACACCACAGACCGAAATTCTGGGCCCGGTATGTGGACGATACCTTCGTCGTCATCGAACGGGATCAGGTGTTGACATTCCAAGAACATCTCAACGCCGTCGTCCCGGACATTCAATTTACGATGGAGGAGGAAGAGAACAACCAGCTGGCCTTCCTGGATGTCCTCGTATGCCGCAAGGATTGTGGTGGACTAAAGACCAAAGTGTTCAGGAAAGCGACAAATACGATGCAAGTACTGAACTTCAACAGCAACCACCCAATCAGCCACAAACGCAGTTATGTAAGGACGCTCTATCGGCGTGTCGAAACGCACTGCAGTGAGCCGGAAGACAAAATTGCTGAACTACAATACCTCCGACGGGTCTTCAAAGCCAATGGCTACCCGCGCAACTTCGTCGACCGGTGCATACGCAAAAGGGACGAAAGGCCTAACCGCACGGACACCAAGTCTTGGCGGGCACTTCCGTATGTCAAGAACGTTTCGGAAGCTGTCGGCCGCCTTCTCGCACCACTTGGGGTTGGAGTGGCACACAGACCGGAGGCAACCATCAGGCGTCAGATAATGAAACCGAAAGACCCACTGCCACGGTTAGAAACGTCTGGAGTCGTTTATCGGATCTGGTGCAGTTGCGGACAAAGCAACTACGTCGGCGAAACCGGAAGACAGCTCCGAACGAGAATGGCCGAACACGCGGCAGCGGTGCGCAGAAATGACGCCAGCTCTCAAGTTGCGGCTCATTCGACGAGATCCGGCCACACATTTAAATTCGATGAGGCCGAAATTCTCGCAAGAGGTGACAACCGCGTGAGCCGGGAGCTACTGGAATCATGGTTTACTGGTCCCCAGTCCATCAACAAGTGCAACGATCTTCCCACTCCATACTGCGTGCTAAAATTTCGCCCAGGCGGAGTAACAAGCCATGCGGGGAGCGCAGAGGTGAACACTTTTCCCAACACCGGGGTCCGTGCGTCAGATGGTCGAGCAATCATCACGCCAACATCCAACGCACGTGATGAAATTGCAGCAATTATTGATTTGAATGTCGGCCATCAAGCAGTGATCACACCAAGTGCGACGATCCCGGATGAAGGGGGGAGACGTGAATGTTCATAGGTATGCGGTAGCATGGCTACTGCATCCTATAAATACCGCAGCCCCTAGTGCAGCAACCACCCGTTTCTGCTTTTTTTGTCTCTGATGATGTATTCGAGTAGGAATCCGAAACATCAGGCTAATAAAGCTCTTGTACCGGCGATCGTGTCTCCTTCTTCCAGACTACTTTCTGGGACTCGTCTCTTCGCTTCTGTTGGCTGTGAGATACGCTTTATTGACAACCTCTAGAAATCACCCTCACCAAAAGATGACTACTTGATCAATGTGAATTTTTCCCATTTATTTTACCTCTCCTTATGAATTCAAACAGATTTTGTAGAATTGCAGTAAAAAATATGCCTTCCTGTATTCATTTGGTAAAAAATTATTTTATTTTAGATTTTATGCTCGAAAAAGGTATTTTTCGATTTTAGAAAGGTTTGGGACTATGAGACTCTTTAAGACCGTAAAATTTTCATCCAAATAGCATCGCATCTGTTCGTTTATCAATGCCATTAATGAGGTATACGATATAGTCCCTAGCCAGAACAAAATTTTAGGAGTCCTATATGATATCTTGCTAATAACATGGAGGTATTTGTGGTTATCCTAACATGGAGGTCTTACAGCTTCTAGACTGTAAACGCCAAGCGTCAATGCAACAGCAGAGCCGGCTCAACGTTATTTGGGATTTGGAAAACTTTTCTGACCTAAACACATTATTTCCTCGAATACAAAACTTGAAGAAAACGTTATTTGCTACTCATTGTGTAAACGGGAGCATGGTGCTGTGTTCGTCTTCTATAAACATATTTGAATTTATACGGACATGGAGAATTAACGAAAAAAATCCATGCTACGTAGGTAATTATTTCTGACCGAGTGCAGTTTTTGCAGACAGCCTAAAAATTTTGCATTCAAAAACCGGCAACCTGGCGTGAATAAACTATCGCCGGAATAGGCTGCACGCTAATCTATGCCACATTCCCCCCCCCCTAGGTAATCCTTGCTAGCCAAAGACACATTTTAGAATTCCAGTTAACATATCATGAGATCAGTCACTGACTGTTATATTCCACAATACTGAAAGGTTTTTTTCTTTATTTTAGATGAATACTTTTATTGCTTTCTTGTTAACAGACGGGAATGCTGTGGGGCCCACTGACGAGCCGAACCCCTCATATCTATGTCATGCAGCGGCAGAATATCGGCGAAGCACGCATGTATGGGCATTTGGCTACTACCTGTGCTGTAATTGTGGAAACCCCTTACCCTAAAGTTTGTGTTCCATTACAATGGGGCAGGAAAACATTCAGTGAAGTTGTGTAGAACCTTCAAATCATGTATCCACAACAAGGTGGGATTTTTCAATCAAAACGAAGAAATTCAAACCGATACTAATTCCCTCTTCGGTTTACCGATAATTCTTAAGAAGACCTTTTGTGGGATCGTCATACCTTAGCCACTGGAGGCGGAACTATTTAAGGCAAGTGAGCTGATAATCCAGACGGTTTAAAGAAGAGTGTATCAAGAAGGAAAGTAAAGAAGTCATTGGCGTATGCAATAAAACCATGACGCTTAAAAAGAATGGCGGCGAGTCAGATCATTTTTGCTGGAATCGGTTTTTAAGCTAAAACATCGGCTGGTCTGTGGAGGTTTGATTACCAAAACATAGAAAAGATTCAGCTAACGAGTTGAGAGCAATACATATCTGAGCGTTATATCTTTATCTTGCCAGCAGGCAGCCATTATGCAGTAGACAGAGCAGTCATTCACAAGAGAATGACATTTATTGGTTGTCTTGGCCATCCTGGAGCAGACAAACCTCCGTCAACTGCTTCGGGATCGCAAACGCTGGCGCCTGTCAGCTCGCAGAGTGATTATACCAGTGGTTTTGGACTGCGGTACGAAAGCCAATGGAGACCAGGGCAGTAACAGTGACGACATTTCACCCAGAAACTACTGCTCAGCCCTTGCGTGAATCTGATTTATGGCCTCTTAGCGCGATTGTGATTTGTTGTCAGTTTCACGTTCTGACAAATGGCCCGTGGGATGGTGGGATGGAAAGGAGCACACACCCCGCCCACTTCCGGAACACCGACTCCAACAGTACTGAGGACAGTGCTGCATCCCAGGAGGGGGTTACGCAACGTACCACAAATTCGACAGAGTTGTCTGAACAAGCTGAGGCCACGTTGGCGCGAGGTCCAGATAGTTCTGATGTGATCGTCTGCCAGTGAAGATGACCAGTGTTCCCTCTCTCCCTATCGCTGGCACCGTGCTCCCCGCTCTCGTTATTCGTTCATCGCTCGACAGTGCACTCCTCAGTCGCAGTTGCCCAGAGCACTGCAGTCCCTACTGCTGTCTAACTGATATGACATAACCACCTCCCGCTCCAAATGGATCATGTGTGCAGTGCCTCGCTATTTCCCTGTATTCATTATCTCCCACTTTTTCTTCTCCATCCGCTTTTTTATTGCAACATAGACTCCATATGCTAGAAAACCCTTTTCCTTACCATATCCCTATACGCATGCTTGATGTGGTATTTAGCGTCTCTGTCCAGTGTTACATAACCGGAAAGTTACCCTAGGTGATTATTTCGACCGTGTGTGTGTGTGTGTGTGTGTGTTATGGCATTCCCATCACAGTGTAGGATCCCAGCCAGGCGTTGGCGGCACACCTAGGTGCGGCTTCGGTCGTGCCAGCCTCCAAATCTCTCTTGTGTTGGTTGAAATTCTGGTTATTTGTTGTGTGGACCAAGGGGTGCGGAGTGGAACGCCAAGGTGAGGATCCGTCCAAGCCATTCACATGCGGCCTTCCTCGTCTCCGGTCTTCTTGACTCTGTCTTGAAACCGGGCTCAGGCGGGGGAGGAGGAGGAGGAGGGAGTGTGGTAGATGCAGCGCAAGTCTACTGGCACTGTAAACCCCTGCGCAAGTCACCGTCCTTGCTCCCACCACTGCTGTCGGGCACACGGTGGATATAGTCGAACTCGACGGTCGAACTACCGTATGTGTGCGGGTGTGTGAGTGTACTAACCTCGACGTCTTCAGCCACTACATTGGTCAGGAGAAAGACGTAAATGATCTCTGGTCTCAGTCACCTCGCTCCGTCGTTGTCTGTTTATTGACGTGGCAAACTCCCTGGTGGTCGTTTATAGCTTGGTTGGAGAAATTCACATCGCCAGCTACTTGGCTTTCTGGATTAAGGTTTTTGTTGCCGAGGCTTGCACAGCGTATTTATTTAGGCGCGACTGAATCAAAAGTAAAGGTACGAAAGACCCTCCTCGTAGAGAATTCTGCTGTTTTTTTACCGACATGCCTTTTTTTAGTCGCCTCTGAGGATGTCGGACAATAGCAAATCTCGGAAATACCAAAGAGAAGGCACCTTATGGCTGTATGCAGGCGTGCCCACGTGCAAGGCTCCACTGCGCACAATAAGTACTTCTCCCTGTGTCATCTGAATGCAAGCTCTTTCTCCTTTCTACAAAAACTCAAAATTGTCCTTTACAAGGCATTGCGGGAGCCACATATGTAGTTGAAATGTCAAGTGCAGATCCAAATTATCCCCTTATATTCCGTTCGCAAATTTTAACAGCAACAGCTGGCATGTGTGCGATGCGTCGCTTGGTTTTTGAGTAAAAGAGCTTACAGTAGGTGGGCTAACTTATGAAATGTCAACCAAAATTCCGAATTGCGTTTTTGTTTCGAAAAGATTAATTTAGTAGGGTTGTGAAAATTAATTTTGGTGCAGCATAATTCTATAGTAATTCAGTTACCGCAGGATGCCAACTTTCGAACGAACTTCTTTCCGGCTGCATGCAAAAACTATACTCTACAAAATGACTACCAAAGTAGCATGCTTTTCTCTCGTTAATTTTCGATGCCCTTAAACTTCAATTATATTTCATAGAAAACCTGCGTATAAGTATTTATTCTTTGGCTTATTTGGTGAAAAATTACGTCCTCTGCCATTTTATACTCAAAGGAAGTGTATAATTCGTTTTTCAAAAACCTTTTCAGTTCCCGAATAATTTTGAACCAGACCTGTCCTTACACCTGCATTCAGGGTTTTCAAACCAAAAGTCGTATATTTTCCGCGTACGGACAACCATACATTTCTCTACGGTATGAAGAGAAGATTCTATGGAGTTCATAAAATTCAGCAATGAATTTGAGTCATGTTGTTAACTTTACAAGCCACATTGGCAAATACAGTGACACGACGTTTTATAAACGTCCTTTCACGGTATTAAAAATGTCACAATTAGAAACCCTCTTAAAACCAAATTATACCCTTTTTCGAGCACAAAATTAGAAGAAGGTGTAGTTTTCTACCGAATGAGCAGAAGAATGAATATTTTTTGCATGTTTTCCATTAAATAGGATCAAATTTTTAAGAGCATAGAAAATCAATGAGAAACATTCATGATACTTAATTAGTAATTTTTACACAGCATGGTTTTTGCATGCAGCTGTAAAGGACTTCGTTTAGAAGCCGGCTACCTGGAATAACTGAATTATTATAGAATTTTGCGGCAAGATGATTAGTTTTACAAACCTAATTAATAAGTCCTTCCGAAATGAAAACGCATTTCAGGATTTCTGTCGACATTTCCTGAGTTAGCCCACTTATTTTATGTTTTGTGAGACATATTGCTTCCGTCTCTGTTACATAGTTCATTGACGGGCTAACTTTCGTGCAGAACTATAATAAACGCAATGCTTGTGTAATCCTACATTACTTCCCTTGATTTGATTATGGATTACGGGCGTCAAAATTAACTCAAGAACAACGCCACCAGAGCTGACTTAATTCTTTGCATTTTCATCATAGTATCTATTAGCACCACTGACTGTGTCTCCCACTCAAAGCCACACTTTTGTTCCAAGTGGCATTTTTTGGGAGGTGACTCTAACTGCAGCATCTATTTAGCGGATATCCTTGGTGTTTGTTGGGGTATCTCCGATTTTCTTCTTTCTCTGTTTCTCTTGGATGCATTTCCGTAAAATGTTCCCACCGTCAGGTCTTACAGTGCATGTTGCGAAGTCACTATAGATCAGCGACCATCACTCTCATATGGCATTTCATATTTAACATCCTTGTGAACGGAGCGGAATTGAGGAAGCTCAATAATTTGTTTGGCCTGATTGAAATCTCGGGTGGGCAAATGCCAGGGGCGCGATTGTCTCGGGATGATAATAACGAGTAAACCACAAATTGTCATTCCAGTGTTCCCATCTTTGTGCTTATAGTTAACCTGTCTTGATAAGTGCCTTCTGTCACAGTGAGACACTGTCACTGAAATATTAACCGTCCTTTGATTGGGTGAATGCAAAATGTTGTTGTTTTCAAAAGGTGTTATTTATAGTAAAAACTTTGTCACCCGTACAGTATGCTAATAGTAACACTTTTTTCCCTGTTTTTAGAACTACTATTAATAATGCGAATGAGATACTGAGGGAGCCGTTCACCCAAAATTATTTGGATTCTGCGTATCTAAAGCCCTTTGGATAAAAAGGTGACTGTTTGCAATTTAGTTATTGGACAAGGAACTCAGTGAATTCACACTGGTAGACGGGTGTTCGTCAAATTTCATGGTATGTCGGTTGTATTATTACTACACTCGAAAACAGAAAATATTACTTAGATGAAACAAAAGCATCTTGGAGCAATTCCTGTGTGGCAACAAGTTGGCCGTCAAAAATCACCGAAAAGCAAGTATTACGTGTATTTCTTAAATAGATTTTGGTTATTTGCAATTTTATAACTCTTTTACTCACTGAGGTCGGGAATTTGATTTATCCACTTTTGCTTGTCAAAAATATAACGTATTCTTTATATGCTTTATCATAAAAAGGGCGTACTTCGGGTCTATAATGTCAACAGTTATACGAATTTTTGATACGATGGCGTTATTTTTCATAGATTCAAGCATTTGTAGGCTTATGGAAGCTTTTGTTAATTACATAAAATGTTGTTCTGAAAGTACCACTGGATTTCTTCTTAGGGACGTAAGTTTAGACAT
This sequence comes from Spirometra erinaceieuropaei, assembly GCA_902702965.1. Lineage (NCBI taxonomy): Eukaryota > Metazoa > Platyhelminthes > Cestoda > Diphyllobothriidea > Diphyllobothriidae > Spirometra > Spirometra erinaceieuropaei. The sequence continues at coordinate 220,911 of CACRXP010000283.1, read as the reverse complement.
CCCTTCTGCTCAGAGAAAATATGCAGGGTGATGTCCTTTCATCTCAGACGTATTGATAAACTCGGGTAGTGTCCAGAAACGTGCAAATATTAGCAAACCTTTGTCAAAACCAAGATATTCCTCCCTTCCAACTAACAACTTTGGCAATGACGCAATTGTCCACTACATGAGGAGTAGAAGCAAAAATCAGTACATCCTTTCCAAACAGCGTCTCTGAGAGTGGACGTGCACTTGGATGTTGACACTAATTTTAACTTGTCCTGGAGTTATCCTTGCACCGAAGTCTAAACGATTTGCTTTGATCGATGATAAGCATAGAGGTTCCCGTATGCGGGCAAGGAAACAGCTTTGCTCAGGTTTGGGGAAGGCGAACACTCAAAATTTTTCAAACAAACAACAAGATTTCCGCAAAAAACTTCTTTTTACTAGAAGGGAGCGGTCAGACTTAGAACTTTTCCTGGTGCGCGGTAACTCGCACCCATTTTGAAGTCCTTTGCGTGCAAGAATTGTCCTCCTGCGTTTTTTGGGACCAGAGAGGTGAAGAGAGGTCCATCACCGCAGTCAAAAACAACGTGATGAAACCCAGCTGCCGCCTTTTTGTCTTGATAGTGGCGCTTCAGGGTGGGCAGCTCTGCTGCGGCGGCGGCGGCGTCCGCGCTTACTTTCGGCATCATCCAGACCGACTTAGAAGTATTTAGCCTCAGCACTATCATTCATAAGAGAGTAGGCGTCTAATTATGTGTGCAGAAGGATCCTATGATTTGTCAGTCTCGTTGACTGGTAGCGTTTTGTGGGTAGTATCTTTGGTTAACCTTTTACAGTTTTAGCACAACAAATTATTCATCTGGCTTACAATTAAAAAGGACAGTGTCGGTTGTAGTTTTCTTTGGAGTGATTGAAGTAACTTACAGTCGGAGCGTCAAAAACGGATTTTTCTGGGTCAATCTCACAGTTTTGGGTTTGTAGCTCAGGCTGAATTCCACCAGCTTGAACAAAAAACCGCATTTTTTAATTTTCGGGTCACGCTACAATTCGTAAATTCCGCTACAGTCGATAGCGTGTACAGAGTTTTGTTTGTTAGTGTTGTATCTACATTTGTTCGCAGTATAAAGTCCAATAAGATGAAAGACTTTTCATGATGTGGGCGGACTGATGTCATATGCATGGCTCGCATTTTCCCCTTCACAAGCAAGGTCCTTTCTAAGGAAGTTCCTCCAGCGTCCTCGAGTTTTTCCGGTCCATAGCTTCAATTGCTCCCAAAAAGAAGTCCTTTACCTGTTGGATTTGCTCAGGCTTATCGACATACACTTGACCCTTCAAGTGCCTTCAGAGAAAAAGCCTGGCGCTGCCAGTTCATGCAAATGTGGAGACTTAGTGAAATTTGAATTTGACAAAATTATTTTTTTTGACACCTACCCTAACGATGGGGCCCTGGCCGCATAGACAATTGCCCAATTTCGCTGCTATCAAGTTTCGGTTTTATTCTCCATTTCAGGACGCACGCCAGTTTTATAAACTGTTTGATGTCGACCGTCGGTCACCTTGCCTGTATTGCCATCTGGAGAGACCTGATTAAGACCTCATGATTAGCCGCATCAAACAGTGATCACAAGGGGACACGGCTCACGTTGACAGATAAGTCTGAGAACCTCAGTACCCCAAAATCTAGAAATATGCTTACTAAAAGAGTCATTCTGATTGAAATAATTTTCATTTTATATGATTTACTTTTGAACAAAACTGTCGTCGTCTTTGGTCATCTCTTGATCCCAGACTGCATAACTGAGTCGTTACAACCATTTTATTAGTTTTAGTTCATCCATCAGTTGCAACAGGAATGGATGTACAATAGGTGGGCTAACTCATGAAATGTCAGCCGAAATTCCGAAATGCGCTTTCGTTTCGAAAAGATTAATCAAGTAAGGTTGTAAAACTAATCAGTTTGTAGTATAATTCTATAATAGTTCAGATACCTCAGGATGCCGGCTTTCGAAAGAACTTCCTTCCGGCTGCATGCAAAAACTAAACTCTGAAAATGACTACTTAAGTAGCATAAATTTTTCTCCCTGGTTTTCGATGCCTCTAAAGGTCCAATTATATTTCACGAAAAGCACGCATAGAAATATTCCTTGTTTGCTCGTTCGGTAGAAACTGACGTCTTCTTCCAATTTTTTTACTCGAAGGAAGGGTATTATTCGGTCTTTAAAAACTGTTCCAATTCCCGAATCATTGTGAACCTGCTCTGCCGTCACAATTGCATTAAGGGTTTTCAAACTACAAGCCATGTATTTTCCGCGTACGGAAAACTACACATTTCTCTACGGTATTAAGAGGAGACCATATAAGGTTCATAAAATTTAGCATTGGATTTGAGCCATATTGTTAACTTTACAAAACACATTGGTAAATGCAAAGGCATGACGTTTTATGAACGGCTATTTCACGGTATTAAAAAAAATCTCACAATCGGGACTTTTTTAAAATCATATTATACCCTTTCTTCGAGTATAAAATTGAAAGGAGACGAAATTTTCTACCGAACGAGCAAACAATGAATATTTTTATGCATGTTTTCCATGAAATATAATTGGACCTTCAGAAGCATTGAAAATCTGTGAGAAAAATTCAAGCTACTTAAGTAGTCATTTTTAACAGAGTTAAGTTCTTGCACGCAGCCGAAAGGAAGTTCTTTTGAAATTCGGCATTCTGAGGTAACTGAATTAGTATAGAATTATACTGCAAACTGATTAGTTTATAACCCTACTTGATAAATCTTTTCGAAACGAAAACGCATTTCGGAATTTCGGTTGACATTTCATGAGTTAGCCCACCTACTGTATATTTAATACGTTTGCACGGGTCGTGACGAAATTCTTGATATCCCGGTTTCCAGAAAGCATCTTCGAGTAGACGTTTTCAATGCTTGCTGAGTACCCTGCTTCAGATACTCACTATGCTCTTGTGTGCGCACTGAGCGTGATCTGCGTTGCAGCTGGAAACATTAAAGTTCGAATTAAATTTCAACAATTCTTACGCGCCGTTCGTTCAATAAATTTTTCACAATAAATGTCAAAGAAGGAAATGACCATAATGTATAGGAATGTCTTAAGCAGTTAAAGAAAGAAAGGTTATTAACATTTAACATGTAATGAGGAGTTTTGTTTCCCCCCGCAGCAGTAGTATCAAATGGATTGGGAAATCGTTTAATGTACTTCAGGCATAATTTCAAGCTTAAAAATCTCAAGCTAAAAACTTCTTAGCAGTTGACATAAAGATTCAAACTGCGTTCCAAAAATTGGAGTGTACACATTGATTGACAAAGGCAACATGAAAAACGTACCGGTGATCTGAACGCCTGGCTGATTAGACAACAACTACGGACAATCAGAGAAGCATTTATCCGGCTTATATAGCATATACTGGCAGAAATGATATTACCGACAAAGACAAGGGAGACTGGAATGGCCATTTCTGGCTTATTAGCCGTCGTCAGCCAGCCATACCCAAGCCCGAAGTGTGGAACACCCGAGCCTCGAACTCGCGACCTGTTGGTTTAGAAGTCAACGCCTCTACTCACCGGGCCACGAGCCCGTTGCCTTGTCGGTTTTCGATCGGGAATATACAATGTTAGGGGGCGCTCACCGATCGTTCATACGGAGTCTCCCTTGTCTTTGTCGGTAATATCATTTCTGCCTATATATCATGCGCCGCTGTGCGGCTGCTGGTTGGGCTCGAGAGAGAGCTCTTAAGGCACAACGGAACGAGTGAGTTCCGTATGAACGATCGGTGAGCGCCCCCTAACATAGCATATACTGTTATAATTAAAGAGATTTCCATACAAAAGACAAAAATTCCTGTAAATCATGCGGAAAAGCATGGGTTTCGGAGAAAAACGCCTCAACCTACTGATGTATACCATCAACTCGTATCGAGAGCGCCTGCTTTCGCTGCATTTTTAATGAGGCTGCGTTTTCAACTTTGCCGTATATTTAATGCTTTCTTTACGGCCTATAATGGCTGGGCATGAAAAAATAAAGTTCACTTACAGATATGATTATAAAACCGAGGAAGAACAGTGGACTGGAAACTAAATCAATCAGAGAATATGTGGCCTCAACATCCATGTTGTGTGTGCAAACACCAACCACGCCGTGCGAATGGTTTTCAGCTCTTTCAATGGCACTATGGCATTTGGCGCTTCAACAACCGCCAAGAGGAGGCTGAACAAGGCTAATCATCCGAGGGAATTTGTTCAACAGGCCAAATTTATTCAAGGGGTAGCTTGCTTTTAAAGTAGCAACCTAGACTGCACACGCGTCCCACGATTCGAAGACGCACACCGCGGGCATAGAGGATTGTCTCAAAATATGCCGAATAAAACAGAAGAGCGGATAAATAAATCCACACCTTTTGAAATCGCAGCACAGCATCGCGCCTAATGCATGGGCGTAGTCAAAAATCTCCGGAGTTTTCCCTACTTATTTCCTTTTTTCCGACTTTTTTGGGATTCCATCTTTCTCACCGTCCTTCCTCAGCCACTTTCTCGCGTTCTACATCGTTGACTTAGTGTTTCTGACCTCTTGTTTGAACAGACGCCTGTAAGAGAGGCCTCATAAAATAACTTTACTCGGGGTGATAAAAAAATTTGTCTCCTAGATTAGTCTTAGACTTCACTAAGCTACTTGACTTGCGAGAGTGCAGTCAGCCTGGGCTTTTTGAAAAAAAGCACTAATTTCACTTTCTTGCTGCAGAGATAAGTAAGGTTTCCTGACATTATGATTTCTGTCGTCGCAGGTCTGTATGAATGAAACCAAAGACACCTGAGTTGATGGCCGACTGAATTTCGTGTGCCGGAGGCGACGCATAAGGCAGCTCTTGTAAGTTGCTTTATATGAAAATGCAATCTTGTCAAAAACTCCATTTAGAAATTTGTTAACCCTCTATTTCTCCTCTTCCCCATTAGCCACTGTTCGTATTGGGGACTAAAAGTACAGCACTGCGTCAATTCCTCTTTTATGTCAGAAAATGCTTATTCCAGTCAATTCCAGTCCGTTAAATTGAAGAGGTCAGTTAATCCAGTTGGTACGGTTGTTAATTAGTTTTCTATCATCATCTTAAAAGTATTTTTGAACGCAGGGACAGACGCTTAACGCGAGCAGTAAATAGTGTTCATATGTCAAGTAAAATTACTCCGTAACTATTAGACCAAGCGTTTCAGCCTTTCCTGACCTTATCAATTTGTCGACGTTAACGCAAAAACTCCTTGGTGCTACGCGGCTCAGTGTGATGGCTGATTTAATGAGTGTCTGGGGTCTGCACTAAAGTGTAAATATCACTTAGACCAAAGCCACTGACTAAGTCGAAATTAAACTCACAGGCGGTTCGTTTGACATGGATAACAACCGCCCAGTCACTCGTATCTTTCGGTCTCCTACAAAAATCAAGCTCTGTGAAAAATTACTGCCCAAGTGGTGTGAATTTGCCCGTTGAATTTTGATTTCCTTATAAATTCAAATATAAAGCGTGTTAAAACATCCCAGCTTTGCCCCATTTAGTGGAAAAGCATAACTGCTTCAGATTTTATACCAGAAGAAAGGGTATGTTTATGCTTTAAAGTAGTTTTTTCAATTCTCTCGTGATTTTGGGCCTGATCTACCGTCGCATTTGCATTTTGAACCTACAGACATATAGTTTCCGTGTAAGGAAGGGCATGCATCTCTACGCTGCCAAGAAGTTGCCAGGTGAGTCAAATACAATATTTCTATGGATGTGGACTATCTTGCGTATTTAATAAGGGGAATTAAGAAAAGTAAAGAGGTTCTGTTATATAAATGAACATGTCACGATCTTGAAAATTTCATGGCTACAAATTTTAAAAACCAAAAGACACCCATTGTCGAGTACCGGATTTAAGGCAAGCGCAATTTGCCACCGAATCAGCGCACAAAAAGATACTTAAAGCATTGTTATGTAAAATATATATATGGATTTAAAAGGGTGCCGGAAACCAATAAAAAGTAGTGCTGCTTACGGGGACACTTTTACCTCTGTGCGGTTCGTGCATTCAAAATTCATCATCTTGTTGTGACCGAAATATCTTAGGATTAAGCTGCATGACAGTCAATATCACAAATCCTCTTAGGTAGTCCTTCCTAACTGAAAACGCATTTCCGAATTTCGGTTAACGTTTCGTGAGGTTTTTCATTGACTATACGTGCTTATCGACCGGGTTTCGTCAGAACAATTGCGTGCCCCGGCAATGTACTGCGGAATAAATTTTCGTGCTCAGAATTGTGTCTATGAGTGGCCATTACCCCAAAAGGAACCTAATTACGGTTTCTTACAAACCTTTAAGATCATTCTGCGAAGTTCTTGTGTGGACGGCTTGGATCCCCTGATTTCCTTCTTTGACTATCACCAGTTCCTATCGCCAACGGTTAAGGGGCATCATTTAACGACTGGTGTCGGTTTTGACTTTGGCTTTCTTTTTGACTGAGATTTTGCGCCGAAGTCTATCTCAGCGGTCTAGAATGCGCATATACCTCTTCCTGTTGCAGTAGGGTTAACGGGGAATTCCCAGAATCTAGCTGGTCTTGTACACTTTTTTGTCGCAACTACAGGCCCTTTGCAAAAAAGCCAAAACCATTTGAGGGATTTTGGCCTCTTTCTAGGCGAACACCATGGCAGTCCGAAAACTTAACACTTACTTATTCAATAACGAGGATGTGTATGAAAAACTCAGCCCCAAATAAAACCTTATACTCCTTGCAAACCAGCCCTTCTGTATAATGGGAGACTTTTTAACGATTTCCAGGAGAATTTATGGACTCGATGTTGTGTTGTTATAGTTTTTCGATGGGACCCCGACGAAGAGGGACAAGTTTATGCCTGAGCGCAATGAGATTTTGATTCAATTTTAAGTCGTAGGCTAGTCCCCCTCGTCGGTATAGGATTCATGCAATCAGTCGTGTATAATGTCCACTGTGAACGTGTGAGGTGTATTAACTGAAAAGTTGTTGTATAGCTTACAAGGAGCGAGGCAGGAAATAAATGTAACCTTTATTCTCACCATAAAAATATCGTCCATAATGTTGGTTAAGTAAGCATGGTTTCGGTTTTTACATTCTTGCATCGAAAAGAGGACTGTGGAGGCGAAAGCAGTACTAAAACCCACTTTTATGGAATTCTCTTTATTTTCCCTTTTTATACGTTGTTACATGTTGTAGCTTTTCAGTTACTTGTTTTTTTATTAAAAACGTTTCGGATGATATTTTATGGTTCTTTTCTTTAATGATACAAATTCCTATAGTTCCACGCAAATTTGCTCTTAGTACGGAACCAGCGGGTGCAGTATGCAACTCATCAATGAATATTGTCATTTTAAGCGGTTTGCAAGAACCTCTGCATATACAAAAAGAATATTTTGCTGCAATTCGGACATCCACTTTTGTGATGACGATCATTGGATGTTATCAGTAGGCTTATTATTCCTAATACATCCTCACAGCTATATGCTAATGGCGCATTTTGGGAATTCGTTGTTCAGGGTCAAATCTGATTCGACACTACATAAACATTTGGGTGAAAGAAGCCAAGGGTTGAAATAAAACACAGTCTTCAGCTGGAATAGGAAAAGTCAAATCGTTGGAAACGACGATAAAATCGCCCTTGTGTCAGCAGAAAAAGGATTCCCAACCGCCGGGTTCATTTGTTTGAATTACTTAAAGAAATCGAGCGCAATCGGTGAGGCTCGCCAAGGCACTCCATTTCAAATAAAAGCTTTTGCTGAACACCTGGCTGAAGGTTTGTAGGACCTCAAAAGTCAACGCATGACATCTAAGGTAAATATACAGGCCTCAGAGCCAACAGATCTAGTACTGGCTCAGTACTGTGGCCAATATAAATCCCAGAACGAGTGTTATACTCAAACTGGTTGTAGCCTGAAAGGTAATCTCATCCGTAACCCGACAAGTTGGCTGTCTGGCCGCCCCATTTTTTTGGCCGCAGTCTCTGGCACCAAATTTATGTTCTCCATACAATTCTTGTCTGAAATCTGCCAGCAAGGGGTGCTCCCAGATGGAATTATGATGTCTTCGGAAAAGTTGCCAACGCGAACTCACGAAAGTAAGTTAAATGACGGCTAGTTGAATGCTGTAAAAAGAAGTGCATTTGTTGAACGCTTCTGATTTACCGTGAAACCCAGCATCGGACGCAACAATAGATAAAGGCATCGGGTGGACAACACTGCTGTATTTGCAGCATGTGGCAGCTTCGGAACAGCCATATTGTTCACAGCAAAAATTCGTATTTGGTGCGCCTCGGCGGATGGGACCCAATCACACATTCAATTTCGACGAGGTCGGAATCCTCCAGAGGGTTAACTATCGCGTATGCCGCGATAACTTCTAGGTTTTCTGGTCCCCGGCTCATCAGTAAGCCCAATTGTCTCCCCGTGCCTATTCGGTCCCTAACAATTGACTTGGCCGAGAAATTAGTCGCACAGAGAGCAGGCAGGATAACATGGTTTCCAGGGACGGCGCTGGTGAGTCCACCTGCTGAGTAGTTGTCGTGTCAGTCAAAAATGTGAATGCGCGAGCTAATTACTTTAGCGTGAGGTTGTGTAATAACTACAACCTGCAAACGTCACACCTCTGTGCGTCCGCTTAGCAGGTTGCTTAAAATCCCGGTCAATGTGCGTTGTGGATTTGGAAATGTGGTGGTACGTCTAGATGCTATTTTTCGTCGTGTCGGATACCTGTGCCCACTTCCACCTGCAGTCATCTAGATTCCGTCATGACAACCGGTCCAGACTTGGGAGGAGGAGAGGGTGCGGAAGATGCAGCGCAATCGTATCATCACTCTAAACTAACTCACGCGTAAGTCACCGTTCCTGATCTCGCCCTGCTGTGGAGCTCACAGCGGACATCGTCGGCCAGGACGATCGAACTGTCGTTACAAATTTAGCGTATGACTCGATATGTCAAGAGTTATCCACTTTGCTGGAATTCGTGTGTTTATCTGCCATGTCACAAATAGTACCTTATGAATTTCCGTGTTATTTTTTCTTTGTCGGAGTACTTGTTTCATAGTTATGTCAGTGCGGATAATTAATATCCATATTAGAGTATATATTTTTCCCTTAACTGACTCATGATACTTAAGCTAGCCCCAGTCAGCCATTTTACCGAGCTTCCGTCCAGCCGTAGCCGTAGACTGATTTCTCTCCCTCTCTTTGTCTTCTGAGTTCGCAGTAGGTCTTAAGGGGGAGGGGACGAACATGTGATGCTTTACAAAATGACTAGTTTCTGTCAAACCAGCCTGTGGGCGAAAGCCGATACAGGGCGAAGACCATAAAAGATAAGAAAGATGAGAACGCTTGTTTCTGGATTGTTTGCCATCCTCAGCCAAACCCGAGTTTGGGCCGTCTGGCATTCGGGTCCGAAGTCTTTTATCCTCCTCTCTGTCATCATTCCTTCTGTATCACCGCTTGTCGCTTTGCGACTGTCGGCAAGGACTACGGATAGGGGTTTTAAGGCAAACAAAATAAGAGTATTCAGAGCGGAGCATTCGGATAATAGCCACTTTCAGCATTGTTCGGCTAAATACCAATCAGGAACGGAAGTGTAGTTTGTGTCATCCCTCCAGCTTACCTCACTCTGAATATATTCACAGGAGTTGTACCGACACATTTTAACTTTATCTGAAGATAAGCAGGCATAACAGACTGCTAGAAATTTATGAGCTTGCAGGACAGTGCATTACGGAGACGAATGTTCAATGTATGAACAGGCCGTAATGTGTACAACAGTGTGCTATTCTTAACTATCCCATATTTAAATAGGAACTTTCTACATCAAAACTAGTTGGATGCGTCTTTACTCGTCACTATGCTATACTGTCTGCCGTCCCCGTTTTTCGGAAATGGACTTAAAGGCAGCTAGTTAAATTCAAAAGGCAGTCTGGCAAGCAGACGTCTGCTTTCGCTAAATTCTCTTCAGGCCTGTACTTTGCATGGCTATTGAATAAATGAATTAACAGATACGGGCAGGTAGATAATTTGCTGTAGCTCGGGTTTGGGGAGGGAGAGGGAGAGTGAAACACCACAATTCCAGTCAGCGCCAGGGAGAGGATGGGCGAAGGTAATTACATGCGGGTGGCTGGCTCGGTGGCTTTGAACCATAGCAACTTTGGGACCTATATGAAGTTCTTCTGTGCGCATAGGGCCGGCCCGTGTAGCCTTATTGCAGCTAGTAAAGCAACTCACCTTCTCGGTATGACCTGCACTACGTCGGACCAACTCTCCTGACTTTCCAATCCACTAATTTTAGTGCAACATCTGCATCCATTTCATGTTTTTAATGATCTCAGCAGTTAACGCGCCAACTTGGAGTAAATCATTCGGAATGAGCATTGTAGGCTCAGTCCGCAAGTAAACATGACTATTTGAATTCAAATGCATCAACTTCAATGGGATAACCATGCAGTACTCATAAACTGCCAACGTGCAGCCAATCGTATGCACGTGTTCCAGGGTTTACCATAATGAGAGCACAGGTATTAGCCGAAAGCCCAGACTCGTGCTTCGCAGCTGCGTAACACAGCTGCGGGGAGTTCGCTTCATCAGTGGGATTACAAATCTGAAGTTTCTGAACTGGCTTATCTACCAGAAAGCACATGCAGTTGACTCATTAAGCGCAGAATACCGACAAAATATTGCCTTGACATTTGACTAGTGGCTGTCTTTTCAGTATGTTAAATCCTGTCATCTTAATTTATGTTATGCTGTGTCATTCGAAATCACCGTAATTATCTGCAAACGTACCAGTAGAATGACTGCAAAGGAAGTGGCAAAATTTCCGTAGCGTGCAGTTATTTGCCCCCAGTCCACGACCTTATACGGCATCTAACACTTCACCTTTCAGCGCTCTAGGCAATGCTACTTTGCGAAAAGGAGTAGATTACTATTTGCATTATAAACTTACTGCTTGCCATATTAAGCAAAAATTTGAGGTTGACTGTTAGCATCAAAGTCTGAATTTAACAAATGAACAGGGCCATAATTCAATCCGGCCATAATACAAAAGTGTTAAGAAGATATTTCAGAGTTCCTACTGAATGATGCGAACTATATTTTTGGCTTCAACATTGAGTTTTATGATTTACTAAATATAATGGCAGAGTTCGAACTGGTTTGCATACTTATTATATCGAGATATCAGGTCTGTTATGATAAGCTGTACAGTTTGTAAATAATGGGCATCATTTTGAAAAACATACTCGTTTCTAAGATTTTTTGTAATTGAGCTGCATTTATTTTGGTGATCCATGTACCATAGGTTAATCAGTGGAAAGATATTGGGGATTTTTTCGAAAATCCGTTATTAACTCAATGCTTAAACTCAAAATGGTGGTACCTAATAGTGATGTCTCCAGTTTCCATAATGTGGTTAATTTTTGAAATACATCAATAAATCTTTTTGACTTTCTGTTTTATCGACTCAAAAGTGGTGGTGCCTAATAGTGATGTCTCCAATTTTCATAATGTGGTTGATTTTTGAAATACATCCATAAATCTTTTCGACCTTCTGTTTTATCGACTCAAAAAACTACCCTGATGGCAATTAACCATTTTCAAAGTGACTCTTGGGAAAGGCAACCCACAAGGCTGTCAGTGTACAGGGGTATCTCGTACCACAACATGGGTAACAGACACTGTTCTTCTCCAAAGGCGTTTTCAAGCAGAATTTAAAATGTGTCTTTCGCTTTGGCAATTAGTCATTCTATAAGAAATCCGCAAGGTACGCATGGTTTTTTTCTAGCAGCTATTTCGGATGGTGTATACGACTTAACAACTAGCCGGCCAATGTAACCATTTAATGCTGATTAATCATGACTCAACTGTCGGCTGAGTCAGCAGTCTACAAATGACTCTGGTCTGTTTAACAAAAAACGGGGAAAGTGAAAGTAAGTTTGCTAATGTTAATAGCCTGACAGTCCGACCGTCGCAAGAGACGGCGACGACCGCGGTAAACATGACACCAGTGACTAGCGTCTGAATCCTTTTACTATGAGAAGGACTTTCGCTGCATCTTCCTCACTCTCCCCTCACCTGCCCCCCAGCCTCTGATGACAGGGCACTGTCAAGATTACCGTTAGCGGCCTCGGAGAACAGTAGCTGACAAAGCTAAACAGTCCGTCTGCGCAAGTCTCGGACGGTCTGATACGGTTTGGATCTCACGTGCGTGAGAGTTCCATAGAAGCCACACTAAGAAAGGGACTTCCGTCGTGGTGTTTAGCACGCAATCGTTCGTGAAAAATATGTCGTGAACGTTAGATTTGGATACCTTTGAGGATGATTTCAGGTGACGGATGTTAAAGCTTTTCGACGACTCAGTAGCTGATGCCGATCACCGGCCGATTCTCACAGCAGGCGTCCAGTAGCAGGACGGAGAACACAAAACTGGATTACGTGGAAAAGAACATGCAGTCTGCTTCAACATCATTTGTTATCACGAATAATTTAAAATGTGTCCCGTTTTTCGTGACGCGAGTCACCATCTCGTCGTGAAGCCGTCTTCCCATTTGAGTAAACCACTCAGGACATCCGAATTTCAGCATGCTTCTCTAAACTATCAAAATTCATTGCATCAAAGGCTATCGTCATTTCGACAACGGCTATATAGAGCTTGGTCCTCATTTCCTGACACTTTCCTCGCGGTTTGAGGGTCACAAAGAGCATATATGTAAATCTGTGGTGTTTTTGGAGTCTACGTTGCGTTTCTTAGCGAACTCTCTGCTAGAGATGAACTTTCAGACGATCTAGCAAAACATTTGCGAAGATTTCTCCTACGATGTTGAAGAGGAATATACCTCTGTGATTATCACTGGGTTACCGGTTCCCCTGCGCTTATAAATGCGCACGGTAATGGCATCCTTGAAGTCTTGCCGAGTGTGGCCTTGTATCAAATCTTCTGGGATAGGGAGGCATGCTTAGTTATGACTTATGGGGCGCCGTACTTGTAAACTTCGGCCGGAACTGTGTTTGTATCCTGCACTTTTCCATTGAACAACTGTTTCACTGCTTTGATCGTCTCAATGAGAAAGGGGCGACGATCAAGATCGTCGTTTGTTTCCGCTTGATGAGGTTGACTGATGGTTACTTCGCATATTATTGACGGGTGGATGGATGCGCCACGGAAATGAGTGACCCAGCGTTCCAAGTTCTGTGACTTCCGCATCAAGAGGGTTGCGCCATCCTCGCTTAGAAGTAGCTTAGTCCCCTTATCTTGTGGACCGAAGGCTAATTCAATGGCAACGAAGACATTCCTCATCTCACCATGATTGCTACATTCCTGGAACTTTTCAGCTTTGCGAGCCAGCCAGTCGACCTGAACCTCCCCCAGGCTCTGTTGTATTGGGCGTCAGCTTTATTGACATTGCCGTTGATGATGGTTTGGTTTGTGTGTAATCTCTGTTAGTCAGAGAGGGGAATTCGGATTTCTTCGTCATTGTCATCAAACCAATCCTGATGTCCACGGCGTACGCGGCCGAGAGCTTCCCTCGCAAAGGCCTGGATAATATCTCAGATCCCTCCTCTGAGTTTCCTCATTGGTGTCCATCTCCAGCGTTTGCATTCCTTCCACTTTGGAGTTAATGTAGCTGTCACAATTCAGCCGGCGGTTAGCCGAATATTCTCATCATCAAGGGTTTTAATGCACTTCGAAGCGACTGAGACTCGGTCCACATCGACTGCTCTAGATTAACATTTGATGAGCAGCTTCTGCGTACTACTGACCACTAATTTCCCACTTAAAACGTCATATTTCTGACGGGGTCAGCAGATGGATTTCCTCGATCTTGTGCTCACTAAGCCGCCTAACAGTATCGACTTAGTAAATTGCTTACCTTCATTAGGTTAGGGTGACCACGTAGTTCTCATGTGATAATATACCCTATTCTCGTTTTCTGCTCAACTGCCTGTTCTCCGACCGAATATAGGACTCGGAGATTTCAAACGGACTGAACATGAACTTCGTCTTTTTGGTTGGGCATCCATACATTGAGGATATTGACGAGGTTTGGGGCCAATTTAAAAAGGTGTTCCACCATATAACCTCCAGTCACTGCCCAATCGTGTGAAAAAGACTAGCCAACAGGCCTCGCTGGATGGCTCCACCCTCAGAGAAGGAAGACAACAAGAAGAGAAAACGGTGGGAAAGGCCCTTCAATGATAGAATGTCTGGATCATTTAACATTAAAACATGCAGAGAAGCCGGATCAAAAGTTTCATCGCCAGAGATCGGCGGATCTTCGAAAAGGATTTTTGTAACCATGTCATGGCTTATGCTAAAGTCATTTACAGTTATATAAGGGGGAGGGGTCCTATCCTCACACATTGTTTTTTATGACGTTATTGTAACCAAAAGGGAGTTCAAAGGCGCTTGCCTACTTTTCCCTTAATAAATCTGATCTGATCTGATCTGATATCCCATTCTTGCGAAGTGCAGAACGTGCGCAAATTTCAGAAGCGAAGGCTGAGGATCTCCTCGAGTTCTTCCGATTCGTCTTTACAAGAGAACCCAACTTCTTCCCACCCACTTATGACGATGAGGGAATACCCACCATCAAAACAATTTTCTTCGCCGAAGATATCATTCAGAAAGTGGTGCAGAACTTTAAAGAGCCAACATCCTTAGGCCCCGTTGAAGTCCCAATCAAGCTGTTGAGGAAGCCTGCCTCTGAAGTGGCCAGTCCGCTAGTCCTCTTCTTCTAGGCATTATTTGCTACTGAATGCCTACCCTCCAACTGGAAGTCTGAAATCATCACTGCCTTGTTCAAGAGAGGAATTCGAACATCTCTGAACATCTACAGGCCGGTGATTCTTATCCCTACTTCTTGTACATTCATGGACAGAATAACTAGTCAAGTGTCGATCCACTTTCTTGAGGAGAATCACTTCCTCTTTAGTGCTCAACACGGGTTTCGCAGTGGTAGGTCCTGCCTTATGGATCTGCTCTTTTCACTGGAACCCTGGACCAGGGCACACGATGAATGAGATGTGGTGCAAAATTGTTCCTATCAATAGAAGTAGACATTATCTTATCCCATTTGAGGCACTCAGCTCAATATTTTAGAGGAAACAAACTTTTTATTTGTCGGAATACGATCTCAATGCAACGCAGAGTTTCACGCGCATTAACAAACGCAAAGCTACCCCATAATTTAACTCATCTGCAATTTGCTTCTGAAGCAGGTCCTTCATCGGACGACAGCCATATGTTCCCCGTACCTGTGGCTGCCCTACTTTCATCTAGCGCTTCACCTGAGCAAATTATCACTGATTCACTCGAGACTTGCCACTGTGAAACATCCCCAGGTAGCGAAATTTGCTCAAATGCCGCTCCCAGGTTTATCAAGCCACTTGATCTTAATAGTAAAGATGGACGAACCCTAGAGTCAAAGTCGACCTCCATGGCTCAGAATAATGAATTAGTTAGTGAAACTGGGTCGAATTCATCCTGTTCCCGCTCCAGGCCACTCAAGTCTGACCAAATAGTAAAATCAAGGGAGCCAGATAACGGTCCAGGAAGATCTTTACCTGCTACTATTCCAAATTCTCAAGTTAAAGAAGGCAACACAGTTGGGCAGCCCACTAACGCACCTGCCTGTAAAATGCAGGTATACAATGGTGCAAATAATTTCCCAAACCCCGCAGCTAGCCTAACTCCCCAAAGCATAAAACCTACTCGTAAAGTAAATTGTTCTTCTATACCATTCAGTCTGTTGTCTAACAGAAATCACATTCAGAAGATGAAGATGCGATCACTGGAACAAGAAGTTCATTTGCCTGACGTTTCGGATTCTCACTCGAATCCATCATCAGAGACATTCGCAGATAGAGGTGAAGGTGGCACCAGGAGTGCAGCATTTATAGCACGCGGCTGCCGTGGGACCGTATGCGCACTGAAATTAACAGTTCCCGCAATCGCCGCTGGGGTCGTAATTGATGCGGCGGTGGCTTGGCGGTCCGAGTCCGAGTCGTTAATGGCCGCGATTTCGTTATCCTTGCTGGATGCCGGTGTGACGATTGCTCGGCAAACTGGCTCACTGTTACCGTGATAATTGCTCACCCGCGCCCTCCCCACGTGACTGATTCTCCTGCCCAGGGAAAATCGTAATACGGAATCGGGTACCGGGAGGTCATTGTGTTTGTTGATGGATTGCGGGCCTGAGAACCATGACTCGAGCAGCTCGCGGCTCACGCGGTTGTCACCCCTTGCGAGGATTTCGGCCCCTTGAAATTTGAAAATATGGCCGGGTCCCGTCGAGTGTGCCGCCACCTGAGAGTTAGCGTCTCCCCGCCTCACTGCTGCTGCGTGCTCGGCAAGTCGCGTACGGAGTAATCTCCCAGTTTCTCCGACATAATTGCTTTGTCCGCAACTACACCAGATCCGGTAAACGACTCCAGACGTTTCCTGCCGTGGCAGCGGGTCTTTTGGCCTCATGACTTGACGCCTAATGGTTGCTTCCGGCCTATGTGCAACCTCAACTCCAAGTGGAGTGAGAAGACAACTGACGGCTTCCGAGACGTTCTTCACGTACGGAAGAGCCCGCCAAAATTTGGGGCTAGTTGGATTTGGTCTCTGGTGTCCTTTTCGTATGCACTGGTTGACAAAGTTGCGCGGGTAGCCATTGGCTCTCATTACCCGTCGAAGATATTGTAATTCAGCAACCTTGTCTTCCATTTCACTGCAGTGCCTCGCAACGCGCCGGTATAGCGCCCTTACGCAACTGCGTTTGTGATTGATCGGGTGGTTGCTATTGAAGTTCAGTATTTGCGTCGTATTTGTCGCTTTCCTAAACACTTCGGTTTTTAGGCCACCACAATCTTTGCGGCAGACGAGGACATCCAGGAAGGCCAGCTGATTGTTTTCCTCCTCCATCGTAAACTGAATGTCCGGGAAGACGGCGTTGAGTTGTTCTTTGAAAGTCACATTTTGAGAAATCACATTCTCAAAATCCTATTTTTCTGCCTCCTACACTTTCGACCCCACGAAACAGCATCTTTCTTCATGGATCCTGTCCAAGTATGTTTCCATACAATGCTGCATTCACGGTTAGTGGTAACATCTCTACAAATTTCAGACAACAGGAACTTTGCTTTCCACCCTTTACTTCCTCCCTACAGCTTAATTTTCCATCACTAACTCTTCCTTTTTTTAACTAGTGATGAGCGAAACGTTAATCTCAGGAATACGTTTAGTGTAGTTTCTCACAACGCGAGATCAGTCGTGCAAAAGATGGCACAACTAAGAACTATAGCCTTCGAGTTTGACCCCGATGACTTGTGTAAAACAGAATCTTGGTCTCGCTCTCTAACTTTGACTCGACGCTCGCTATAGATAGTCTCAGCCCATTCCGACAAGACCGTGTGGAAAACGTGGCGTTGGTTGTTGTCTTTCTTTGAAAAAATTTCAGAGACTTCAGTCGATGTCAAGATAATCTTAGACGGTTTTATTTTGTCAGAATTTCGCGGGCATCGACATACTTCCCCCCAAAAATTGCAGAAGCATCTGGAAACTATTGACTTTTCCAATTGATTTCAATTAGTCCACTCTTCTACCAGGAACGAAAGTATATTAGATTTAATTTTCACCAATGGCATCCTCCCTCTATCTATGGATTTCCATCGTGGCCTTTTACAAGAGATCATGCCTTAATTCATTGCCTTCTTCCGGTTTCCACTTCTGCAAAGCCATCAGTATAACGTGGCTTTTCGTCTACGCTGCTGCTAACAAGTCTTTTCGATTAGCACAATATATTTCAAATAACGATCCAAATTTTCGCTACGATTTATTGCAGTGCTTAACAGAAGGTCCTCTCGAGCTAATTCATCTGAGGACGTTTTAATCGAGTGCCACTCCCTTCACTGTAACACATTTTCTTAAAAGCAGACTTAAAAAGTTACGGAATCAGCTTAAAGATCCTTCCGTAAGTTCATTATTGGTTCACCTAAGAATCGCTCGAATATTTGAATTAGCTTTGAAATGAGGCTAGCGCGAGATAGGCGTAGAGAGCCTTTAGCTATGTGTGGCGCGAATCCTTTCAGATCTGTTACTCATGTCTTCTGCCAAAATTATCATCTAAGTCCCATTATGTCATTCCGCCTTTGCTTAGCTCTAACTAAACCTTCATTACAGAGGAGTCAGGCAAAGCAGAAATGTTAAATTCACTCATTGCGAAACATCTCACCACTGAGACTTGCTCATTCCCTTCAGTTCCTCCGTTGCCTGATGTTTCCCTCAAAACCATTAATTTTGCTTTTGCAAAAATCCAGAAGCTGACAAGCCAATCAGTAGGAACTGACAACATCCCGAACTATCCTATTAAACAGCTAAGAGATTTTCCTCCTCTGCTCAGCAAACTCTTTTAAGTCTTTCTCGAAAATGATTTCTTTCCTGACTCCTGGAAAATTTCTATTGTTATCCCAGTATTTAAGTCTGACTGTCGTTATGATGTTCAAAACTATCGAGGTGTCCATAAAATACCTCCTCTAGCCAAAATCGTTGAAAAAGCTGTTGTAATGAATTTGCTGTTTTTATACACTCAATCAATTTATAAGCTTTTCCCAACATGGTTTTTAGCAGATCGCTCTTGTGAAACATATCATACGTCGTTTCTCAATCTACTCACTTCTCCTCGTAATGATCATTTATCTGTTGGTGTAATTTATTTCGATCTGAGTAAAGCCTTGGAAAAAGTGCACAGAGAAAACTCTTAGTTAAATTAGGAGCTCTGGGACTTCACAGTACTTTTATAGATTTTATCCATAATACCTGTCTAATCGTAAACAAAGTGTTGTAGTGGCATCATCACTTTTCAGTGAAAACCTTACTGTAGGTGGTGTCCTACAAGGTACCTTTTTAGGTGCTCTTTTGTTCCTGCTTTACATAAATGATATCTCGGTGGCAGTTAAACATTCTCAATCATTTACTTATGTCGATGATCTCAAATGTGTATATTCTTTCAACTAATCTACGAGCCTTCATTACCTGGAGCAATCCATGCCGACCTGCTTGCTCTCACAGCTTGGAGCTGAAAATGACTAATGGGAATCTCTCCGTCAAAATGTCGCTGTATGTGTTTTGGACCTCATAGGTTACCCCATCCAGTGGTCTTTCAAGTCACACCTATGACTGAATGTACTACCATCAAGGATTTAGGTTTGAGCTACACTAATAATCTTGATCTCTCGTCACACGCTGACAGAATTACGACGAAAGCTGTCCAGATTTATGGCTTTATTTCTTACTATTTCAGAAATTAAATTAATAATCTATCGTATGTTTGTACTTCCCATTCTCGAGTATTGATGCCCATTCTTTGGTTTGATGGATGACGCTAGTCGATTAAAAATTGAAAATGTCCAAAGAAGTTTTTCTAAAAAACTTTTTGATACGGAACATCCAAATATCTCCTACTCAGATAGATGGCAGCTAAGTAAGTTAAAATTTTTATGGGTTCGAAGACTAGAAGCAGGTTTCTGTCTCCTTTTTCGCGTTTATAATAATTCATATCCTCCTCGAATTTTAGTAATTACTCCTGATAGTCGCCTATAAAATCTTCTCAATTCTTCCTTGATTATACCTCCTCCCGCTTCCTCCACCTCTAAAGGCTCTCTTTTTTCGTTTCCAGGTATACTATCCTCCGGAACAACATTCTCCTAAATATAAGATCTTCAAATAATCTATACAGTTTGAAAAGAAGGTTGCTCCTTTATCTGAATACTGACTCGATCAAACTTTTATTTACCTCTTCCTTCCCGGACAACTTTCTCTATGACACTGAGAAAGGGCCTACGGGAATTTAGTATGCCGCCATTAAATTACCGTATCCGCCCTCATTTCCTTCTTTTGTATGTAATATTGCTCCCTATGATTCCTTTCAGTTCATTCACCGTGCCCCTCACAGAATGCGATACTCTTCCAGACAAATTCTCTCAAAGAAATAGCTTAGCTGGGTTGGCGTGAACGCTCTAGACTGCTTCGGTTTCACCGATCACCAACAGTCACCAGAATTCCA
>CACRXP010000283.1:164208-188589 GCA_902702965.1 Spirometra erinaceieuropaei | reverse complement strand
AAAGCGACACGGTTCCGCGTAGGCGTCACATCTAGCCAGTTTTCTGGCCAATGGTTACTAGGCAACAGTGCTCACGGCAATGACGTCTGTTAAAGAAGGGGGAAAATATGCATGTAGCGATCACCGATCATCTCTTTAGGCCTATACGTTTTCATTGTTCCTACCTGTGATGGCGGACATCGTGATTGATTTCGTCGACTCCATTTTGCGAGCTAATTAAGTTTCGGAGGACCATCCACGTTAATCGGTCGGCAGCAGACTTTCAAGCAAGGATTAGCTAGTTAGCACTTCAGCCACACAATTCAGACCTGCTTTTCGAATCCGCTTTCGCTGCATCCACCCCGCAATTCAGTTGGTCATCAACCAACGCCGCCTTCTATGGGAGAGGGCGACCCTAAAAAAGTTAGCTTTCCATCGGCTCACAGTCCATGGTGGCTGTCGTTATTGGACAGGAACCCGTGATTGTGGGTGATTTTGCTCTAGCTGAACGTCGGCCAGCGCAGACAGATTTAGGAATGGAGTTGTATCAGATTGTTCACCTTGATCCAACTGTGGAAAACTCGGCGCCTCGGTAGGATTCGAACCCACGACAGCAAGGGGAGGCTTTTAGTACGGCCAACGCTCTAACCATCTGGGCTGCGAGGCCCCACCGGACGACGCGAGATTAATCACATTTGGGCCACGTTTACTCGCCCAATCTACTGCAACGTCTGGAATCCGCCAAATCTGATACAGTACGCTGACTGCCCAAGCAGGATTTCCTAAGTAATACATCTGGAATCCACCAGATGACTACCAGGCTCACATAATTCAGAGGTGTTTTGGCAGATTTGAAATAGTTCACTTTGACCCAACTCTGATTGTGTCAGACGGAATAGCCATGTGGTTAGTGGTCGAGCTTATCGAGGCCTCCTAGGTCAAAAGTCAGGGAGACAAAGCTATTGGACAGACTTTACTGAAGCCAAGGTTTGTACACATGGCTGGGCAGGCAGTGGCAGCAAGCGTTCTCTTCAGCCGCATGTCAGCCTTATAGGTTGCTAACTCCGACGCGAAGCTCGTGCGCGCGCCGGCGTTTTGTCGGACCACAGCCAATCAGCAAAGAGGGCAGCGTCGATTGGTGTCGAGCTCTTGCCACGCCGGTGCCAAGTCCCGCGCGACTCAAAAACCCTACTTTCTGCTATGACTGACAAAAAATATCGTACCTCTTGAAGGACTCCTTCCCAGATGCAATGGGACTATTTTCCTGCATATCCGAAGCACACTAAACCGTGTGGCTGTGAGGACCACTATCACAACCGCAAGGGCATCGTTGTGGTCACGATCCTTTCTTCATAGACCACGACCTTCCATGACGCTCCTATAGTTCGCCAGAACATAATGAATGCCTTTGCTTATCGCAGTCCTGGCCCTGTCCCTCGAAATGGACACGCTGTAGCGTCCGACCTACATGGAGCCCAACCTAGTGGGCACCACTCCGTGGACGGGAGGAAGCCCTCTGCCACGTCAGTCACCCCGTCGATCTCTGCCTCTGTCGGCCTGGCTCAATTTTGCCACTGACTCGGAATGTCAAATGTAGAGGAAAGTGAGACGGATCCTACTCCTTCTTTACCGACATGCTCTTGAGCTGTCACGCGCCCTAAAAATTGCAGCCCGGAGGATTGATAGGTGACGACGTAACCCGGCCACTGGGAATAAAAGTCAGGCTGCATTGATTCCCTCCTAGTAAACACTTATTGCAAGCTTTCCCAATATGAAACCTAGACAAATTGAGTCTGGTTCATGCTGTATACAGGAACTAGGGTGAAAACCAGCATTGCCTCCTGAGAGGGCACAGTTGTGGCCTCTTCAGTATTGTTATGATGAGGTAAACTTGCGCCCCATTCGCCTTATTCTACTCCTGTGCTTGTGAAGAAGGAGACGCGATCGCTGGGTCAAGAGCTTTATTCCCCTGATGTTTCGGTCTCCTGCTCGAACCCATCATCAGAGACAATAGCAGATCCGGGTCTGCTGTTGTATCTGCGTACATAACTGCTATCGCCTCTGTTTAGGGGTCCGAGCAGGAATCCGAAAAGTCGGGCGAATAAAGCTCTTGACCCAGCGATCGTATCTCCTTCCTCACGACTTTTTTCGTGGGACTAGTCCCCTCGCTTCTATTGGCACTCTTATGCCTATACTCTAATCTCAAGACAGCTATAGATGGACTGTCTGCACCATCCAACAAAGCTGAACAATCCGCCTATGCTGTTTCCTAACTCCATATCTGCCAGGCATCTAGGAGGGCATCTCTGGTCTCAAATGCGTGAAAGATGTCACGAAGATAGCACTAAGAAGGGACAATTGCGTTTTGATCCCCATTACGTAGGGAAACTGAGTTACTTCATCGGCCAGCAACCTTCCGAGTCGCAGTTTTTGACTCGTCTTGATGGATTTAAGTACATCATATTGATAATAATGGGTGGTGAATTGGATTACGGTGGAGAGAGAGTATCGTAGTGTCGACTTCCATCTCTATCTTCCATTTCCCATGCATCAGTCGCCTGTTCCAACCTGTCGACGAGCTGAGGATGTGATTGGTCACAGTGGCATAAGCCTCCATCTAACGCGTGTCATACCTATGCATGGCATTAGTTAAGGACTCATGCGGGCCCAGCACCTGCCGTGGGCTCCCGTTTTGGCCTGCTGTGACAGCGACGTAGTTCATTTTTGGAGTGAGGGAAACGGATAGGTGGAGCATCACTCGCATGTCATGCTTAAAGGGACACTTTATGCTAATCCAGTTGCTGCGTCCACGTCCTAACCTTGTCTTGCCAATGAGTCTTGGGTGAGGGAGTGAGATCGATGCTGCGCGTTTCCCTCTTTGTTATCTAACCCATGCCGTCTCCCAGGCTGCTGGTGTTCATCTTTTTTTTTGGTGGACGAACTGTCATCTCATGCCAGTGTGTGTATGGCTGAGCCCAGTCCCATTACCAACTATTAAATGATCTCACTGGAAGAGGGAAGAGGGTGGATAACTCATCTCCACGACCCACGTGGTGCTTGAAGCCACCACGACGCCCTAAGGGTCTTGACATGAAACGTTGCCAATTGACGGGATAACTCGGTTTCTCTAAGAACTGAGAGTCTGGCTGCAATTTCTCCTTTTTCACATGGCTTTTGTGGCCAGAGCTTACTTGAATAGAAACTGTCCGCAAGATCAGTGTCTGGGCATGCTCATTCCGGTCTACTAGGGGATTTTGACCTGGCTTAGAAGGCTTGTTAGAGAGGTTGGCTACTTTTCGCCTTTTGCGTCTTCAATCACTTGTCACATTGACGAATTGCGTTGATGAAAATTGATCTAAACCTTAGACCCTCACTGACGGCTATATAGACCCGAAACAATGAAAGTGAAATAGGCTATAACGTTTGAGGGCAGCCCGAAATCATCAGCTGGCGATAAGCTACAGAGCAGACCTTCCTGTCGTCTCGACAGTCCCTTTAACCGTCAGTATTCGTCTTCTTTACACACACACTTTTGACCTTTGTGTTGCCTTCTCCCCCTATCCTAGCCACAACTCCCTACCCTTGCCTTTGACGCCTGCGGCAGCCGAGTCGTAGAGGCCGTTTGGAAGGCCTCCGCCGACTTCCCAGACGTCCGCACCGTCAGGGAGGAGATGGCTAAAACCTTTTCCCAGTGCTCTGACCGTCTCAACACCAGTAAGTACGGCCGCTTTGTGGAAAGGCTGGTCTCCAGTCGCGCTTATATCGACAACCCTGCCCGTTGGCGTGCAACGAAGCTACCAGCGGAGCAGAAAAAGGCAGCTTCCAACCCCGCACAGAAGAGGCGACCGTCCAACAAGAGTAGTAAATCAGTGCCCCAAAAGAGACCCAAATAAACTATCTCCTTCTCATGACTTCCTCTGTACCAATTTCTGCAACTCTAACCATTCTGTTGCTCTGCAGCACTGTAAATATACAGTAATTCCTCGCTATATCGTGCCTCGACTTTCGCGGGGTTTATATGCTAGCATGTTCAAGTACATGTTGCGGATTGTTCTCTGGTCCGCAGATTTCTGCGGACAATGGAAATTTAACTTCTGGTACATGCTTCCTCGGTTTGATTTGCCTAGTTGATTTCATACACGGGACGGATGGCTGAGAGGCTACTCAATCAGAACACACGTTCAAGCATCCCACTTTCAATAAACCTTACCTAATCTCTGAGATAATATAAACGGTTTATGCTGTATTACCGTGGAAGAAATGTTTGTAAGAATATGAGAGTGTTTATAAGGGCATAGAATATGCGTGTAAAAATAACCATAAATGCATATGGCTTTTCGTGGGAGGTTCCGGAACGCAACTCCCACCACTGAGGAGAAACCTCTGTGTACTTGTCTCTAAAGCAACCTGATCCCTAACTCGGACAACAACTGTAAGGTGTACTTTTCTGGGCAAGTAGCCAATCAGAGGTGGCGGAATGCGTAGACGTCTTTGACTTCACAAGTACAGCTCAAGTGGTGTAGGAGCGCAGATGTTAGCTGGTTGTTACGGCCACAGTGTCTATACCAAATTCGGTCTTGGCACCAGTGAGACGGATTTGCAGAAGCAGGGGAACCGCGCAATGGCCAGAAGGATGTGTTTGTTCACTGGCCTAATGGCCGCCGACTGGGAACCCCTTTATTGATTCACATAGACTGAGGGGAGTTAAAAGCATGCAGTCTCGTCAGTGGACTAATTTGAATTTGGGGATATGTTGGGTTTTACTCGGAACCATCATCAGAGACGATCGCAGTTGATTGGAATGGGCGCAAAAAGGATTCGATGTTTATGGAACACGATTGTCACGTGGCCAAAATCGACCCAGGCGAGAGCTCCCACTTGTGATTAGCATGTGGTTGTATGGCAGTCCCATCCAATAAATACTGCGTCCCTTGTGTCTACCACACTTGTCTGTGGCAGTCTTGAGGAGGGGTCCGATTGCATTTTCCCCTTCTGAAAACTTGCGTTATCCATAATTTGACAGTTGTGTCAAAACTGGAAACTTGCGGAACCGGAAAAGTTGCGTCCTGATGACTGCAGTTATTTCTGACGAAATTACAAACAACGATGATAATTGGACAGCATACCAGAAACCATGGTAGTGGGGTGCTCACCGATCGTTTCCACAGAACTCACCCGTCCTATTGTGCCTTACGGGTTCTCTCTCTCTCTCGAACCCAACCGGTAGCCGCACAGCGGCGCACGATATAGGCAGAATTTTATTAGCGAAAAAGGCAAGGGAGACTGGAATGGCCGTTTGTGGCTTATTAGCCGTCGTCAGCCAGTCATACCCAACCCCGCAGTGTGGAACACCTGGGGCTCGATCCCGCGACCGGTTAGTTAGGAGTCCAACGCCTCTAACCAACGCCCCACAGGCTGGTTGCCTTGTCGCTTGCGATCGGGAATATTCAATGGTAGTGGGACGCTCACCGATCGTTGTGGTTGGGTATGACTGGCTGAAGACAGCTAACAAGCCAGAAATGGCCATTCCAGTTTCTCTTGTCTTTGCCGGTAATACCATTCTGCCTAGACCAGAAACCGCACAGGCCACTTGGGGAGATCTACCATTACAGATGTGATAGTTGCGAACATTCCCATTGTAGTATTCAGAAGACCAATTGGCGAGCATACGTTTGCTTGCATAAATTCTCCTCCGGCCAGTGCATTTATATATAGAAATATAGATGAGAGCATGAGGTTATAAAAGTTGAATGCCAGGGACTGGATGAGAACGGAATGGCGCTGAGAGTTGCATGGTTAGTCGACTTGACAACGGTAGTTGCGGGGCCTGAACGTGGTTCTTCCGCGCGCACAAGATCGGTTTTCTTAACCTGATGGCGCCGCTTCTGCTGTTGTTTACAGATACTGACTCAGTGGCTTAACGTAGCTCGATAGGACCTTTTGAATCACGCGAAAAGCCTCGCTGGGATCCACATGAAGCCAGAAATCAACTGCATGCGCGAGAACGGAGTTCTTTATGCTCCTAGTTTGGCCTTTTCCCAGCCACGCCCACAGGTGTTTTCGTACTCTCCTGGATAGGTGCCGACTCGTAAGACCAATATAACCTGCTCCACAGGAGCAAGTGAAGGTGTAGATACACAGTGATGTGGTCTGAGTTGACAAACTATCCTTACCTTCTCCGCTTTAAAAAGGGTTAGTAGAGAATAGTATTTGAACCCTTGCTTCTGGGAAGGCTCGTGAGACAGGTTGACCAAGGCGTCTTAGGAGTTCTTTCAGAGCGTCCCCTTGAAAAGGTACTTTGAGAAACGACGTTTGATTTTTGGCAGTCAATGTGGTGGGCTTTTCCGGTCGCTTAGCACTATTCTTCGCAACAAACGTGTCAGGATATCCGTTTTCGCGAAGCAAGTCTTGGATATTTCTAAGCTTCTCCTCGGTGCTATATGCAGAACAAATTTTTACCCCTTTGCGTCCAACGCCGGATTAGACTTCGCTCTTGCTGGAGGGGCGCAAAACTTCCGAAGTTCATGTATTGTCCAGACCAGGTTTTCTTCCGATAGACGCCCCTTCAGACGCTGCTGTCAGGTCTCCTGTTTAGGACATCCAAGAACAGCCCTTTCCATCTCAAACGTGAACTTGATCGACAGATGTGCCCGTTTTACCGTATTTAAGAGAGCAGCTTTTTTGGTTCCTATGTCAGCGATTGTAAAGATGTCATCAACGTAGCGACCGTAATGTTTAGCCTTGTTAATCTAATCGACTAGTTAAAATTTCTCCAGTTTGCCTATGAAGACATCGTTTAAGAGAACTGCAAGAGGCTAGGCCATGGCAACGCCGTCTATTTTTCTATAGACTTGGTTGTCGAAAAAGCAACTGCACATTTTATGTGGATCTTAGTAATATTTCCTTGAGTGAGCTCGTCGGAATTCCCACTTCCTGCTGATTAGTTGAGAGGAATTCACAGATGTAATCAACTGTCTCGGCGACCGGAATGTTTGTAGAAAGTGATGAGACGTCCAGCGAGAAAATCACAATGCCGTTAAGGTCAAGATCATTGACGTCGCCAATGAATTCTAAGGTATCTCGGTAGCTACGTGATGCTAGCTGATTCTGTACGGGCTTGAGTCTTTCTGCTGGCCACTTCACTGTCGCATGATGCGGAGAGTTCTACATGTCCAAAATCGAACGGACTGGCAGCCCGTCCTTATGGATCTTAAGTAAATCGTACAGCCGAAAGATATGCGCGCCGACTGGTCGGAGGTGTTTGAGGTCACGTTCGAGTGAAATCTCCGATATGGACTTACTTAGTGCATTGGAGTTGTTATGTAAGCAGGAGAACTTGCTAATTCTGGGTGACTTTAACGCTCCAGGAATAGACTGCAAAATTCCTTTAACAAACGCCCATCCACGTCATTTGACCACAAGCTGCTACAACTCTCCCTGAATGAATACTTCATTCAGCATATAAAATTCGAAGCAAGACTGAGAGAAGGACAACGAGCTGATACTTAAGGAGCTATCAACGGAGCGATCAAAGCCTCTTTTGACTCTTTTTGAGCTGCCAATGAGAACAGGAAGGTCGCCATCACAGTGGAAGACAGTTAACCTCGTTCCCTTACATAAGGGAAGTAGCAGGATGGCAGCAAGCTGCTTCAGGCCTATTAGCTTAAATTGCCCCCAATGCAAACGATGGAAGCTCTAGTAAGGAGCGTTATACAGCACTTTTGTGAAGAAAATAACATCTTGCAGGATTTTAAGCATGGCCTCCGGAGATGACGTTCCTGTCGCTCAAATCTACTAGCTTGTCTGGAGATCTGGACCAGGTCTCTAGAAGAGGGTATTGAGGCCGATGTCGTGTACATCGACTTCCGTAAAGCTTTCAATACTGTCCCGCACCAGCGCCTTCTTCACAAATTGAGCGCCGTTGGCATCCGGGAGATCTTCTGGACTGGATTAGGACGTTTCTGGTTGGTCGGAAACAACGTGTCTGTATCGGATGATATGTCAGAATGGGTGAATGTGACCAGTTGTGTGCCTCAGCGCTCCGTTCTGGAACCATTGCTCTTCATCCTTTATGTTAATGACAGCCTTCAGGAACTCTAATGAGGCAAAATAATGTTTGCCAACGACGTTAAGCTCTGGCAAGTCATTAAGAGTCCTTATGACCAGAGAACCCTTAAAAACAATCTGCACCGACCGCAAGCGAGGTCAGAGAAATGGCTCCTAAATTTCAATGTGCAGAAGTGTGCCGTCCTTCATCTGCGTCCAACCAACTCTCATTCAAATGAGAGCCTGAGGACATATCACCTGAAAGATATAAGACTCCCCGAAAATCTTCACAGAAGGATCTCGGGGTTTGGATACAGAGCAACATGAAACCAGCACTGCAGTGCCACAAGGCTGCAAAAAACGCCATGGGAGTGCTCCATGCAATCAAAAGGGAATCAAGGAGAGACGACAGATCATCATTCTACTTTCTGACAAAGGACGATCCACCGTCGTGCTGAATCGAGAAGACTATAATGAAAGAGCTAAAGCCTGTCTTGATGACAGATAATTTTACAGACCAGCACAGAACTCACAAGCCAAAGCAGTGGCAGATCGTCTGAGTAAACTGCTTAGAGAATACCGACATAAAAATGTGATCACGGAGAATGAATGGCACCAAATGAGGGCAACTGACACCGCTCTAGCCCGATTCTATGGTCTGCCAAAGATCCATAAAGCAAATGTCCCACTTCGGCCAATCGTTGCCCTAAAAGGCAGCCCCACCTACAGTTTGGCAAAGTGGATGTACTCAAAACTGAAGTTCCTCCAAGGCAATTCGACTACCTCAGTTCGATCAGCCTCTCAATTCCTCTTAGACCTCCGAGGTCGGAGAATTCAATCGGACGAAATCATGGTCTCCTTCGATGTGACGTCGTTATTCACATCCATCCCACCAAACGTGGCCCGCGAAGTCTTGCGCAAGCGACTTGAAGAGGCGTACGATGAGACTCAAAATGCCCTCAAAATTGAACACCTAATGAGGCTGTTTGAATTCTGCCAACAAACTTTCTTCACTTTTGCGGGAGAGACCTATGAACAAATTAAGGGAACCCCAATGGGCTCACCGGTCTCCGGTCTAGTGGCAGAACTGGTCCTACAGGAGTTAGAAAAGATTGCCTTCATCCAACATGAGCCGGTATGTTTGCGCCGTTACGTAGACGACACGCTTGTCATCGTAACGAAGGACATGCTGCAACATTTTCACGGCCTGCTCAATGCACTCTTCTCTGATATAAAATTCACGAGGGAATAAGAACAGGAATATCAGCTGCCTTTCCTGGATGTGCTTGTGAGACGAAACCTTAACGGTGAACTTGAAACGGAAGTTTATATGAAGACAACGAACATCACACAGCTTCTCAGTTTTCACAGCAACTATCCAGTGGCTTACAAACGAACATGTGTGGAAACGCTCTTCAAACGGATCCAAACTCATTGCAGCAAAGCGGAGGACAGAACACATGAGGCGCGTTATCTCCACGACCGGTTGATACAAAATGGCTATCCGAGGGCGTTCATAAGTCGCTACCTTCTCGGTCACCCTCAGAGGACCCACAAAAAACATCACCGACAATATGGCATTCTCTGCCATACATCAAGGGCGTTCCAGAAGTGGCCGAGCGCATTGTTACGGAGCTAGGTGTTGGAGTTGCACACCGCCCCAAAGCCACCATGCGCAATATGGTCATGAAAATCAAGGACCGCTTAAAGCCTGAAGAGCAATCTGGAGTAGTGTATCGCATCCCATGTCAAAACTGTCATTGTAACTACACAGGCCAGATGGAGCGCATGCTCGGATCGCGCATACACGAACATAAACTAGTTGTGCGTCGAGGCGACGCATTATCACAAGTGGCCGCCCACACCTACGAAATGGGTCACGAGCTTAACTTCGCAGACACCAAAATAGTCGCCCACGCCGGAAACAAAAGAGGCCGAGAATTGATTGAAGTCTGGGCCTCGGATGAGAACTCCCTCAATCGATTTATCTATCGGGCGCCCTGCTCAGCCACTTCCAGTCTTGCGTCGTCGGTCGATGATTGGCCCAAATGCCCTATAACTGTCGCTTGTTCTGTTCCTGCTATTACCTCTGAAGATGGACTCCTGCACGAGTCTGCAAGCCCAGGACAAGAAACAAAATGTGCCGGTGTTCAAACACTCTTCTTCTTTACATATGGCCGCAACTGGTTAAGACCGCTGCATTTGCGGACGAGTGATGAAAAAATTTTTTCGCCTTGCTGAATAATATATTTTGAGTGAGGGCGGACACTGCATCTTCCCTATTAGTCTTTTCGTTAAACGCTATCATTTGCTTTGATATGGGTTAAGTTATTCGCGAATTTCATTGGAGAAGGAACAGTGTAACAGGGAGAGGTGGGATATGGGACTGGAGATCTAGAAATGGTAGTATCTTATAACTCCGACCTCTTTTGGCTTTAATTCATAGTTATTCCTAGTCTTGATCCATTTCAATATTGCGGGATGTACTATAATTTCAGATTCAAGACTTCGAAACTTAGCAACAGCTACCTGAATTATGTCCCCGTGAAGGGGTCTGTAAAGCTATATACGCGGAGAAGAAGGCTCGATCGCTGGAACAATTGCTTTATTAGTCTCCAGCGATCGTGTCTCCTCCGCGACTACTTCCTGGAACTTGCCTCTGTGCTTCTACTAAGCTATGTACTAAGTTGTGTACATGGTGAGCAAACTGACACTTAACCTGAGATTTATACCTATTTAAGATCCTTCTATGGATTCATGAGAGTGTCGATGGGTTTTAGTACTACCGGATAAATCGTATATCATCATCTCGGGCCTCCAACTCAGCCTTCCTTTCGAACTTATTTTGCTAGGCAGGAACAAAGGCGGAGGAATTGGATGATTCAAGTCTTTCTTACATGGATTGGCTAAATACGTAGCATGCAGACGGTTTCTAGCGTACCGTGACATTCAAATAGCTCAAAAAGACGAAAACGTAAGCAGGCCAAAATTTTGAAGGTCGTACTTAGTCTTTTCAAACAAAGGAAAACCAAAAAAGAAAAACAAAAAAGTAAAAAGAGGGCTAACCAGGGGAGACGTTACACAAAAATGGAACATATCCCGCTGGAGATCGTCATCGATCCAAAAGCTCTGATCACACGAGTGTCAATAATACTTTTGAGACAGCATTGGTCATAGCAGGTCTCCTGTGTGTGTTCGTGAGCTGAATGTGCTCAAGCTCACGACAAATGGGTTACTGGCTTCTGTGACTTAGTAGTCAACATAGTAGGCCTTCATCCCACTGTTGATAAGACCCAACCCACCTAGTCCTTTTTACAACTGCAGTAGTTGCATGTTAGAATTTAATTATAATTTATAAGATCTATCCTTACTCGTGGTTGCATATTTTGGCACCTCATGGCGATGGGGGCTCAGCGTCGTAGATTTATTATTTAAGCATAAACTGCATTCTGTCTTGTCTTCTCTGCGGCGTCTGTTTCACAGTGTTCCCGGCTGTCTTTTGAAGGCTGCGTCTGTGAGGACCACATTCAATTTTACTTGACTCTACTTACTAATGACTGTGCCGCCGTCTATTTAGGTCTACGTTCGCTCAAATGTCCCAGGATGTTGCGTTGCCATCCCATGCATTTCAGAGAAGGAAATGAGGTCAATGCTACCGTGTAATTACGGAGGGCAAGCGAAGAATATAACACTGGAGACATTCGCCTATTTGTTACAGCCTTGCTGAGGCCTTTCGACCTGCCAAGGGCATTGCCCACTATCACAGTAATTATCGCGGACGACCGACTGACTACGGAAAGTGTTCTTGGTCAGTCACCGCTCACTAGTCTTTGGGACTAAAGGTGAACTAGGAGCCCATCCATTAGTCTGGTTAACAGTAATGTCATATGAACCACCCCTGACTACAAACAGCCTTATTGTCGGTGACTTGACACGAGGTCGACCCCGGACTTGAAGGTTGGGGAGCAATCCGTAATTGTGTAGCACCAAAGCGGGCTGCTCTTGTCCCGCCCCAACATGTGCACACAAAATATTGCCCTCTCACCTCGTAACACAGCGCGTAACCACTGGATCCTTGCCGACGTTCCGCCTCTACGGGGTAGGACGGCGACCAGTCCTGGGATTCAGGGGAAATACCATTTATGATTTAGTTGGCACAGGCGTCTAATTTACGAAGCGATTCACTGAAGCGCTTTCGGTCACTCTCCCTGCGTTTTTCAAGAGTGGGTCCTATGCATCTCATTGCTTCGCGTTCTTGTACGCCTCAGTGCATGGAGGCAGTTCGTCCCTCATATCACGTCTGATGAGAAACTCGTGACCGGTTGAGTTAGGATTTTGACAGAAACTAGGGACTTCTAATATTTATCTCGTGGACAACCATCTACAGCTTACCAAAGCGAGAGGAGGTTCAGCTCTTTTCAATGCTATATAGTTTACCAGGTCGAAGCACGGCAGCTTCCACTTCGAAAAGAACTGACAACTACACCTATTCACTCACTCACTCACTACTACTTTCGACCCCTGTGCTAGCATAAAGAGGTTTAAGGAGAACATATGACGCATACGTTGTCAGCCTCTGGCATACTGCCATAACGTGTCTAGGTCAGCTGTCATACTGTCTGCGATGGCAGTCTTCTCTAGCCTCCACCCATTCACTGTCGACTTTCTTTGACCGTATAAAGGTTGCCAGACTGTTTACGCAGTCCGTCATGCTCATATAGGACCTGCAGCAATGTTTTAGCACTCGATTAGGACCCTCGTCTCTATTCGTTTTGCTGTCATCCTAGGTTATAACCCGCGCCAAAGCATGATGGGTCCACATGCGCCTACTAGTCAAACAATTTTCCTGGACATTGGTCTGTAGCTCCGGACAGTTTATTGCGATGTGTCGCATCACAGACTACGTTGAAAGACTAAAAGTTCCCACAGCTTTCTTGACCAATTACATCGTCATGTAAGTTATCTCTTTGCGAATAGAGCCTAGTGACTTTGTGCCTGAAAGCTTGGAGTACATGAAAAGTACATAGTAAAATGGAGATCTCAACTTTGTAAAAATACGTCTCCAGGATCTTAGTTTTCTGACATCCTTGTCAATAAAAACCGTCCGTATATCTTTGGTAGCAGTGTCCATCAGTTCCTTAAACATCCGAACG
The DNA here is from genome assembly GCA_902702965.1 of Spirometra erinaceieuropaei. Taxonomy (NCBI): domain Eukaryota; kingdom Metazoa; phylum Platyhelminthes; class Cestoda; order Diphyllobothriidea; family Diphyllobothriidae; genus Spirometra; species Spirometra erinaceieuropaei. The sequence goes on along the minus strand of CACRXP010000283.1, from coordinate 175,411 downwards.
ACCCATTCAATATCGTTGGCCGTTTCTCCGAAGATGAATGCATAGAACAACGAATGAGCACAACCATGCTTGTCAATAATAACTATGTGATACAACACAAAACCATGGCGGTTAGTACGGTAGGTGCCGTCCCTCTGTACTACCTTTGCATACTGAGCAAACACGGCTTTCAGGGCGGACGTTGTGAAACAAACTACCTACAGCCCTTTTTCGTCGTAGACGAAGACAGGGAAACAGCCGCCCTTAATCTGGTGGAGAGCGTCTGTCATCCTCAGCACCGACAGGCTGGATCTCAGAATGCGCTTTCGCATGTTATCAAGGTTCTTCATTCTGTAGTTTATCCCAAAAGAACCTACAGTACTGTTTTTGAAGACAAGGCTAACTTCTCAAATAAACCCTCAACCGACCGGTAGAAAGTCTGGTCTGAGAAACAATTTTAAGGAGACCTTGGTCACCTTCGACTTCATAGCGGTGGAATTTGGGGTATGTTGACATCAACATCCAGTTACAGATGCGGTTATGCATCATGTAAACCGACCTGGCGTGGGGTTCGCCATCAAATTTCACCGCAGTGAATCTTGCCGGGCAGCCGAACCGCATTGATCTGACACGTTAACACTTAACTGGAAAACAATTACTTGCTTTCCTGACTAGAGTTCTCCTGACGACTTCTGCCTGTGTGGACGCAGGAGAGGTAGTCGTATCCGTATTTTAGTGTGCTAAATGCAGGGTGGTCCACCGGTAGCCTGCAGCTGTGGGAAATTCTGAAACCGCAGTTGGACGCCGGAAATTCCCAACTAGGTAATTGTATTTCAACTTGCCTTCTCATACTCTCTTATCCTGGAAACACAATCTGCGTAGATACTAAAAATTCCGTTTTGCATCAGTTTCTTGAACTGCGCACGCAGAACCAACATTTGCCCACGTGCTATGGCATACATACGTATGTTATAGCTGACGACTTGAGTCGTGAGGAATTGCTAACATATGTCAGGAAGTCGTCACTAAGCCAACTTTTCGGGGACGACTGACTTAGCGTGCGAAAGTCCTGTAAAACATGCCACTTGGAAATTTCCGCCGTGTCAATTGACATTAATATTAATGTTTTCGCGCAGCACAGAGTCATGGTTGATGTATTAATAAATCCCAAAGTGTGTTTGTGGAAACTTCTCTCTTGTAGTAGTAGCTGGTTGCCTAGTAATATATTCATATTAATCTTTATTACTTGACATAATTCCTTAATCGCATTTTCCAGGTCCTCCAGTGACTAGAAATACCGGCCAAGCAGAGCCTTGCGGAATTTCAGATCAACAGCTGGGCGAACGCCATCATAGCACTTGCGCAGGTGTTCGAAAGCTGAGCTACACCGCCTTATATATTCCTTTCTCAACCAATCACCCTCCACCACTCTGAAACCCTTCTTTAATCACTCGCCTTGATCACACATGCTTTGCGGTTCAACGAATGTAGTGAAGGACAAACCCTGTGAAGCTCGGTATTTCGGGCCCAATGTTTTTTCATGTCATATAGGAAGGACGTTATTATCAGTGGATATTTGATGAAGTCCCCTCCTCCCGCTGCCAAAAAATCGAAATCCGTCAGCCCAGTCAGTCTTTTTCCCAAATTGACAACGGTTATTCTTTAGTTACTATGCTTGAGCTTGGCTGCACATCCTCAACAGGTTTGTTGTTGTTATATCGACGTTTAAACCCCCATCTGCTGGTCAATTCTTCCCTAAAATCCTGTTTCCCACTTCGCAGAATTGGAAGAAGCGTTTTTGCGTGTTGTATAAATTACGCAAACCCGGGCAGACGGAAGTATACCTTCATTATTTCAAGGACCGCGACTGCAAACATTTCAAAGGTGCTTAGTTCACTGTTTTAACCGTTCTCATTCATTGATAGAACCCAGTACAACTCGTTTGTAATCTCATATCTTGGTGTCATTCCCCTACTAGATGCTAGTCATCGTTATGCATGTACTCTCTGTAGGATGGTTCGTAATGCCATTTTTTCCACACTTTCATTTAACACCCTTTCTAATTCGTTACATTTTAAAAAACTCAACACCTACAAACCCATATCCTTCTGTTATCTTAATACTGTGACTCGTCGCGCCGTTAGAAGCCTGTTTACTGTAAATTTATTTAAGCATCGAGCACACCAAGCGAACTTTGCTTAGCTTTAGAAGCCTTCTTCGCCAAGATCTTCAATCCAAATGTGACATTTAGATCTTTTCTGCTTTGCATCCATGTTTAGTCAATATGACTTCCTTTTGCACCCAATTTCTTGCGCATTGTTCCGGTCTCTTTCAAGGAATTGATAACGGATATCCCGTCGCCGTCACAGTTTATTGGTGGTCATGTCTTAATGTTGGTCATTCGTACTCCGTATCCGTCTTCGTCGTCCACCTAGCTCTCCGTTTCCTAGACTTCAAAGATAACCGCGCGTTGCGTTTACTTATGGATCTTTACTGTCCGTATGGCTTGGTAGCACTTATGGGCCGGTAGTTGACAGTGCTGCATTCAGTATAACTTGTCAGCCTACAGGCTTAGTATTTCTACAGACCTACTTTCTCCAAGTTCACCCCTTCAAATTACAACCAATTATCCAAGCTGATGATGATGAGCCTGTTGGCGTGCATAATCACCGGCTGAGATTCAAAGTTCTCATGTTTTCTTGCACGAACGCCGTAAATTAGGCGTAGATACCGAAGTGATAAAATCAATGAAACAGTTTGGCTACGTCGATGTATAGCAAATCCGGGGATTTATAACTGGGAAGTTACTGACTTCGGCGCTCGGACTCGTTCATTAGTTCTTGGTTCTTCCGCTATCATTTCAACTCACCTAATCCATTTCCCTCTCCTACAGTCTTCCCCTTTTCTTCCTCCATACGTCTGAGGAAGAAGAGTCTGACTCTGGATTTACTTGTTTGTCATTTTTCTGTTAATGCTTACTTGCTTTTCTTCTTCAGGTTCAGTTGACTTGCAGTCATGTCACTGTGTTTACGAAGAAACAGAAACTTTGAACCGCCAAAATGTTTTTGGGATCAAAACGAAGTGGATGGGCGAGGATCGTACTTACCTCTTTTCTGCTGAAACTCCCGAAGAGATGAATCAGTGGTTGAACCGACTAGCCGCCGCCCTGCATATGGACATTGCAGTCCCAGGTGAGGGTGTCCTCCAATCCATAACTCGTCTTGTCAAAGCGACGCGCTACTCTTTAGGATATATTTGACATTCTCTTTAGATATGTCTCAATTCGCTTTTGTTTGCAGTTTCCAACCAGGGTATGATCCATGTGACTTTTCGTAATGGCTAGTCTCTTCTAGCAGTACTCGCTGTTTCTTCTACCAGCTCCTTACAATACTTATTTTCGGAAAATTAAATCAACCTATGCCTTCGACTCTCATTTTCCCCGAATCTTGGCCTTAATACATCTGCCAAAACTCAAGATTTCTTGATTCGCTACTGGTTATATAGGTCTCTCACTGTCGCGCGCAGATTAATTATGGCTTACGCTACTGGAAACTACAAATCATTTTCTTACTGAAAACCTTGGCCTGGCTGGCAAATTTGGTATAGAAAATACTCGCATTTGTATTAACCACTCTTTTCTAAAGTTGCTGGGGGAGATCACCGAGTCCTGTGATACAAAGTTTGTGCGTGCGTGGCTCATTTTACGCAGAAAAGCAGTCAGCCTGACGACAAAACCGCCACTTGGACCGGCGTGCCACTATTTACAAGAGCTTCTGGTTCATGAATTGAACGTTGTGGTGGCTTTTTCTCTTCAGCCAAACTCAACGACAAGACAGGTCATGCCCTTATTCCCCTAGTTTGTGCTTACAAATGTAATCGGCCTAGATGACATTGTACTGCTGCCTTATTATGAGTTTTGCATGCTAAAATTTTTAACCTCCCCCAGTTTAATCCCAGTAATCTGTGGCATATTGTTGTTCGGATAGCAACAGTTTCAACTTTCCACACCCACACCGTAGCGTTTTACTGAAAATGCAATTTTAAATCGGTGCATGGTGTATCTATCCAGTTGCCACGAGAACCACTTCTCCGAGTATTATTTGGCACCCCTGCCGTTCGTAGTGTTATCTGTTGTTCGATCGTATGTCCAACGAATTTTTCTGTGCTGTCGGGAAGTATCCGAATCACTCCCTCCAGTAGCACCTCATCCAGACACATTACCACTTATTCTAACCTTGTTTCGCAGACGTTTCAAAACATACCTCTGACTCTTAAGACTTTTAAGACTATTCGTCTTATGTTCTAATTATCGTGCGTCTCACGAGTTGTCCTACGCATGTGCACTTCTTTTCCCTTGTCCTCGGTTCCCTTCACTTGTTCCTCTATCGCCACGGCCACTTGACACAGGCCCAATCATCCCTTTTACGGGAAGTTCGCCACTCGCTCATTTCCCTACGGCTTCGAGGCCTCTGTTTCCATCTCCGACGGCCTCAAATAGAATCCAGGCATCCAACCGAGTGCCCCAGGGCTATGACCTCTCCACCGCCTCTCCATGGTCTGCGCACTCGTCTTCCGGCAGAAGCCAACGACCACCGCCGCTCCAGTCAATTGTATGTTGATCCAAATTTGTTTTGCCAACTACCAAACAACTTACACACTTTTTCACGTTTGAAGCAGCTTTAGTTCCACTCTATATGTGGTTATGGTGATTCGAAAGTCTTTCGTTCTTTCTGCTCTTGGGTGCCAGGGACTTTTTTTAAATATGGTCTTTTTCTTTTTGAACTCGCATTTTTTATAACTGCTCTTTAGTCGTTTCAGCTGGTCAATAATTCCCTTCTGTCTCTGGGCAGTCTAGTACGCTCTAGCCCGTTTTGCCCGTCCCTATTACTAAGCGGAGATCGAACTAATCCTTAATATAACGCTCAGGCATACGGAATGCGATTTGCTTTGGAAATCAAACAGTTCATTCGAGAAATCCCCCCACCGCCGTCTAGGTTCAATATAGAAGGGACGGCCTCGGCGTGTACGGGTGCAGTCTGCTGTGAAATTTACGGGACATCTGCCTAGATCTGACAACTGCTTCTAAATGGACACCATTACTTGATCGTAGTTCCGATGCTGGTTGATGAGAAACACAGTCTTTTGTGAGTTTATCTACACTAGAAAACTGACTTGTTGTTGAGTATCGCTCAAACAACCTGGGGAAATTGCTCTCGGAAAAAACGAATGCTCACATAGTGCGTATTTTATCTGATCCAACCCACTTTTCGTAGAATCTATTCAAGCCAACTTGATGTCTCATACTAATTTGTACTTGAAGAAAGGTGTGACCCAATCCTAGTAAATGTTCGCTAATCCCTTTATATTTTGAGGTACAACCTGCGTTTTCCCTTATTACAGAACTTGCCGTTTTCCTTCTGTTTGTCTTCGCCATGTCCAGGTGAGGAGGCCTCAGTATGCCCATAAAAATTGCAATAAACGTGAATTTCACCGCATACTCTGCAAGCGGCATTGACGAAACCGTGGGTATTAGACAGCGCGAGTAAGCATACGCGGATCTTAACAATTTTCGTACTGACGAACTGACAACCCCTGTACTCTTCCCCCTCAAAGTATAATATTCAGAGAAAAAGTTAGGTTGTGTAAGATGGGCTGGAAGGAAATTGCTGTAAAGTCTTTCTTAGAATCATCAAGAGTCATCAAAAAATACTTCTTGTAAGTGGTAGTTTTTCACTCTAGAATATAATCAGCCAGAGGTCAGCGTCCTTTTGTGGATCAGTTTAACCTCTGTTACGTTCCCTGCCAACCAACCTTGCAGTCAAATTAAAGTCATCTCTTCTATTTAGAAACCGATGCAAATATTTTGACAACGCATGTTGTATTATAGGATTATATTTCTCCTTTTAATAGCTAGTAATACCACAATGAACATGTATAAGTCTGATTTAGAACATTGTGGGGATCCAGATTTTGTGTAGCGAAGTGGCCTCTCTGCCTCAAGGTCGCGGCTGGGAGCTAAGCACCCTCAACAAATGCATTTTTGGCAGAAGGACGACAGGCATGACACTCATTTGAAAGACACTCAGACCTCACTCAGTTAACTAGTCTCATGATCGAAGCAATGCCGACAAAAACAAGAAAGACTGGACTGGCTGTTTCTGGTTTATTAGCTGTCGTTGGCCAATCGTACCCCGGCCACAGGTTTGGATAACTGGGGATCCGAAACTGGGATATTTGAATATCGACTGTTAAGTCTCATCAGTAGGCCATGGACTCGCTGTATCGTCCTTGTGTGCAGGTGGGCGGGTCATTAACCGTCGTAGTACGAATGAGCATGTTTCCTACAGTAAACTGATTTGTGAAAGACTCCTACGTTACTCTCATAATCTCAAAGCTAGCCGCGATGACGGTCCACTGAAATACTGGCTAGATTTTACATATCACTCGGGAGTCTAACCCTCGGACTTCATCTCCGCCCAAACTCCGACCTTTGCGGATTCGAAAAAACTATCGCGATTGCTAAATCGCATCGAGTCGACTGCACAAATGGCCAGATTTCTGGTTATGACATTAGTGCAGCAGGTAGGCGGTGCCGCGCCCTCAAAAAAGACGACGTCTTGCTCGTTCCGTCCCTTAATACCTTTCTGCCCCATTAGTCCTTGAGATCGGCGACCTGGTCGAGGAGCATCGTGCTCTTCCCTGTTTTCTGATCTCTTCGCCAATTGCTAATTTGCCCTGTCAGTGTCACTTACAATTCGAAACCACCCTTGCGTGGACTAACAGTAAAGAGCGAATTCCTTCGGAATAATCTTCTCACCACTTATGTGCACGACGTCGAGAACAAGACAGACTAGAATAGGCACTTCGGATTCCTGCTTTCGCCGCCAGTCAGCCATGTCCCAACCCAGCCAGGGAGGGTTTGATTTGGAGTACATTTGACTGCAGAACATCTAAGTCGCCCGCCTACCACTTGAGCCACGAGCCCATTTCCTATTGGCTGCTATCGAGAGTATTCAAAGTCACGTTGACGTCACCCCCTACCACTCTGATTCCAGGAAGGAAGCCTATCGTCGTGCTGTGCTCAATCTAGAATTCCCAGAGGCAACCGCATTGCGACAGACAAGCAGGGATTTAGGCGAAAGTCCGACAAAGACGGGGGGGGGCTGGGATGACCATTTCTAGCAAATGTAAAATCTGCATGTTCGTACGATCAAATTGGTGAAACTTCACCTCTACTTGACTGCTGTCCCTAGGCGGTTAGTGGTGGAAGATGAGGTCGGGCAGCAGATATCATACGAGAGGACTATCGATCTATCTCTCCGTCCAAAAAGTGAGTCAGCTGACGAAACAGTCCAAGTAGTTATTTTGATATCTGTCTATGTGTGCGGATAGTCAGGGAATACTAAGGCATTGTAACGCCAGCTCTCGTAAGGGGCCACGTCACTAGGTGCACCAAATGTACCACAATGCTCAAATCATTTTGAAGCTCGTAGACCACATGCAGCAGAGAACACCTTTGAGATAGTGTGGAGCTTCGCCAGCAAGATCATTTCGCCGATTTTTAGAAACGCCAAAAACCAGATATCTTGCCTAGTTGATTTCGATGCCCAAATCCTTCGGCAAATCGGTCATACTGATGATCCGGGAACTACACCACGTCTCAGAACCCCTAGACGCAATGGATTTCTGTCTACGGGTTCCACCCCGGAACCGGCTCCACCAAACAGAGCTAGCCGTCTGGCAGACGGAGAATCTGAATGAATGATTTATTGACAAGTGATTTGCTGGCGTGTGAAACTCGTAGCGGTCTTCTTAAAATCGCACCATATTTGAGCCGGCCTACTTCTCAGGAATGGGTAGTTGAAAGCCTCAAGTCTACGGAGCGTCATCGGTTTCCACTGGCCAACGTTCCGATTGTTTCAGCGGCGTCGATCGGATTTAGATCTTGTGGACTCTTATGAAGATGACACTCACCCATGTGTCCTGACTTCAGACGGGGCGTACTCCCTTCGCAATGCTGGCAGGGCCGGTATATTGGAGCCGAGCCACGCCTGCAGATAGTACGACTACATAGTCCTCGACCGTTCGCTCATCGAGCCGGAGGGTACGATTATTTTCAGCTGGTCCCCACGGAGGGCTATTTCACTATCCGCTATACGTGGACATGCAAGGTTGACCGCGGCTCTGCAGCATGTAGGACCCGTCTTCTCTGGGCTTTTCTTATGCTGGTGGGAACTATCCCTAACCGACAAGGAAACCTACTGTCGGTACCATTAACTTCGGCATTCGGTATAGGCTACACGGACCTTTTCCATCGCTCTTTAATTATTTGATGCTCCCGTCGTGACAATGCCTTTGGTTTTTCGATGACGTTATCACCTGTAATCGGCCGTACCGTCAACCCCCTTCCTTATTATTCTGCCTTTAAATCCGCTGTTCTCTAATATACACGAACCCTATTTGCCTTACTTCGTTATTTAGCACGCGCGTATATTTGCCCCCCTTTTGGCTTGAATTGGTTCCATCACAGTCATAAGCCACTTTCCTTTCTTCCTCGTTGCTCTTTTCTCTCCTCCTTTCCAGTTGTCAACCCATGGTGTTCCCCTTTTTCCTCGTGACTCTTAGAGACATGTTTCTGTACGCGTTTTCGCCTTGTGTTGACTTTTAGGGAATGATGGTTCGTACAAACACAACCGCTCTATGTTAATGAACATAAGTTACACCCTCTGTCTGTGTTGACCCCCGGTTTGTGCCCCCAAATCTCCTCACTCTGCCTCGCCGTTTTTGCGCCGTGCATCCCCTATTCGAATTTTTTGTGGAACAATCCTAGACGCGGGAACCATCTTCTGTATCATGCGCGTGTTGTCGGACTCGCTCTTTTATTGTCGCCTATGGGAGTGTTTATCAGGCTTCGATGGTTGTCTCCTAATATGACCTTTATGGCATCACCACTTCTGTGCGATCCGAACCCCCCCCCCCCTTTCCCACTGAACTTAACCTGGCATTTTGTGGAATTGGGGACCAGGGCATGTGAGGCACGCCCAAGCGGGCTTTTTAGCTGCACCCACGCCCATTTTCGGGAATTGAAGTAGATGCCACGCAGGTCCGTTCCCCTATAAACAAATCCGTACGTAAGTCGCAGGTGTGCCCACTTTGTGGGGCAGTGGTGGGCCTCGTCACATGTGCGTTTTGACAAACTGTTCACAGCTGCAATAGGCGCAGGCTGCTTAGCCTCGACCTGAATGGCATTTCGAACAAAAGTGCGCGATCTGCAAATTGCGCACCACACTGTCAGTACGACAGAGCGTCATTCCTCTATTCGAGCGCATGCTTTTGTGGCCCTCCGCCTGGTTCCGCTTTGTAGCTTACCAAACGCCTATTTTGAACATCCCCATCGGGGGGTGGGGGGAGGGGTGAATAATGACGCCCAAACAAAGCATCGTGTGTCAACCCCCCGCATACAGAATGCGCCAAAACCCCTAGGCCATTGGCTGAATTTTCTTAGCTAAGTTTTAGAATGAAATTAGGCGTTTTCTCAGCCGATGACAGGATGTTGGAATGCGTAGGTTGGGAAATGCGGCAAAGTACGGACACAAATAACGCCGCGGTGCTTGCTTAATCCTAAGAATGCCCTCAGGGGACAGTCTCCGAGCTTGTTAAAGCCATTGACCAAATCACGCAGAACACTAATAGTTTCGTTGCCCATACGCCACATTGCACTCGGTCCTTAATCCCTTGACTGCCTTTGCGCAAGTGGATGTGCCGATAATTGGTATTTCTACTAAGAAACCAACACAAGGGGACTTCTTGTAATGGAGTGTACTTTGACTACAATGTTCTCATCCGCCCACGCTGTTGCTTCTAGCCCGACTTCGTGTCTTCAAGTCGTGTGCTTAATGTGCCCTGGCTTAAGATGGGATGACGAGGAGCTCTCGAATCATCCTTCGTGGGGCTTGTCTGTGCATAAAAAGCCTGCATTGATTTGTTCCTACAATTTGAAAACAGTCTGGATTCCTCTGTGGCATTGTTGCCCTCACCCCAGCAACGGGTTTTCAGGTAGAAAAGGTGGCAGTTTAAAGCATTGGTAACAATAGTAAGAAGCTGAAAGAACGCGTGAATTCCTTCCAAAGCAATCATTGCCCCCCCCCGTCCTAGTCGATTATGGACATCGTCATCAGTCATTGTTTGTGATTTGGGCGATGGATGAAAGGCTTCGGTAGTCAGTGTTAGGATGTATCTGGAGATTTCCAACAGTTCCACTCCAACGCATAAATGTGCGTGGGGTCAGGTTGTAGTTTTGTACGTGGTTGGCGGGAAACAGCCGCTGCAGTTGCCAATATCGCCACTAGCCCGCAAGGGGAGCACTAGAAGAAGTAGGACGCGTTGAACACCAGCCCCATTTCTGCACATTTTTCGGTTTTCCTCAACGTAATTGAGTTACAAAATCCTATGCAACATACTGTTATCATTATTTCAACCTTTGAGCAATAAATGATTGCCTTTTCCAGCCCATGTTCGATCTGTTAGCTGTGTGTGATGAACTAATTTCACTATTCCTCTTACCTTTTATTTTATGCCATAGTTGTCGATACAGAGCCGTTATTCTAGCCGGATACGCGTAGGCCGTATTTATTCGCTCGCATGTGTGCTGTGTCCTAGGGTCCTAAGGCGAATGACCCCGCTGAGTTAGATCCAAAGTAGCTGATCACGAGTGTGGCGCATAGGAGACGGGGGGTTATGCCATGTTAGCCACTGCGTGTAATCCCATCTGTAGTCGGCCAGCGGTACACAGTAGATGAAGTGAATTTGATCTTGTGTTAGACTTTGTTGTGTGGACCAGGGGGTGTGGTGGAACGCCAAGGTGAGGATCCGTCCGAGCCATCCACCTGCGGCCTCCCTCGTCTCCGGTCTTCTTAACTCTGTCTTGACACCGGGCACGGGCGAGGGAGGAGGAGAGAGTGTAGGTAGATGCTACGCAAGTCCACCGGCACTATAAACCCCTGCGTAAGTCACCGTCCCTGCTCCCATTGCTGCTGCAACTGTGGGGCACACGGTGGACATCATCGAAACCGATGGTCGAACTGTCAATCCGCTTCGCACGCTAGTCACTGATAATGCCCCGAGCGTGGTCATGATTTACGTGGAGTTCGTGGGTACGAAATATTGTGGAAGTAAAGGCGCCCCCGATCCTCTGAAATCCCAGAATGCGTAGATTGTTGGGGAC
>CACRXP010000283.1:153572-163995 GCA_902702965.1 Spirometra erinaceieuropaei | reverse complement strand
CCCCCCCCCCCCTGCGTGGACTACCACTAAAGAGTTAATTCCCTCGGAATAATCTTCCCACCACTTATGCGCATGACGGCGAGGACAAGGCAGACTAGAATGGGCACTTCGGATTCATTTTTTTGCCGCCAGTCGGCCACGTCTTAACCTAACCAGGGAGGGTTTGATTTGGAGTACAGTTGGCTGCAGAACATCTAAGTCACGCGCCCATCACTTAAGCCACGAACCCATTCCCTGTTGGCTGCGATCGTGAGTATTCAAAGTCACGTTGATGTCACCCTCTACCACACTGGTTCCAGGAAGGAAGGTTGTCGTCGTGTTGTGCTCAATCTAGAGTTCCCAGAGGCAACCGCATTGCTACAGACAAGCAGGGATTTAGGCGAAAGTCCGACAAAGACGGGAGGCTGGGATGACCATTTCTATCCTACTTGTCCTTACCAGCTAAGCAAAGTAAAGTACGCATGTTCGTACGATCAGATTGGTGAAACTTCACCTCTCCTTGACTGCTGTCCCTAGGCGGTCAGTGGTGGAAGATAAGGTCAGGGAGTAGATATCCTATGGAAGGACTGTCGATCTATCTTTCCGTCCAAAAAGTGAGTCAGTTGACGAACAGTCCAAGCATTTGTTTTGATATCTGTCCATGTATGCGGCTAGTCAAGAAATACGAAGTCGTTGGAAGGCCAGCCCTCGTAAGGAGCCACGTCACTAGGTGGACCAAAGGTACCACAATGCTAAAATCATTTTGAAGCTCGTAGACCACATGCAGCAGCAAACATTTTTGGATAGTGTGGAGCTTCGCCAGCAAGATCATTTCGCCGATTTTGAGAAACGCCAATAACCAGATATCTTGCCTAGTTGATTTCGACGCCCAAATCCTTCGGTAAATCGGTCATACTTATGATCCGGAAACTATACCACGTCTCAGAACCCCTAGACGCAATGGATTTCTGTGTACGGGTTCCACCCGGAGCCGGCTCCACCAAACAGAGCTAGCCGTCTGGCAGGCGGAGAATCTGGATGAATGATTTATTGACAAGTGATTTGGTGGCGTGTGAAACTCGTAGCGGTCTGCTTAAAATCGCACCATATTTGCGCCGACCTACTTCTCAGGAATGGGTAGTTGAAAACCCAAAGTCTACATGCGTCATCGGTTTCCACTGGCCAACTTTCCGATTGTTGCATCGGCGTCGATCGGATTTAGATCTTGTGGACTCTTATGAAGATGACGCTCACCGTGTGTCCTGACTTCAGACGGAGCGTACTCCCTTCGCAATGCTGGTAGGGTCGAGCCACGCCTGCAGATAGTACGACTACATAGTTCGCAACCGTTTGCTCATCGAACTGGAGGGTACGACTATTTTCAGCTGGTCCCAACTGAAAGCTATTTCACTATCCGCTATACGTGGACATGCAAGGTTGACCGCGGCTATGCGGCATGCAGGACCCGTCTTCTCTGGGCTTCTCTTATGCTGGTCGGAACTATCCCTAACCGACAAGGAAACCTACTGTCAGTACCACTAGCCTCGAGATTCGGTATAGGCTACACGAGCCTTTTCCGTCGCTCTTTAATGATTTGATGCTCCCGTCGTGACAATGCTTATGGTTTTTCGATGAAGTTATCACCAATAATCGGCCGTACCGTCTACCTCCTTCCTTATGATTCTGCCTTTAAATCCGCAGTTTTCTAATAGACACGAACCCCGTTTGCCTGACTTCGTTATTTAGCACGCGTGTATATTTGCTTCCCTTTTGGCTTGAATTTGTTTCATCACAGTCACAAGTCACTTTCCTTCCTTCCTCGTTGCTTTTCTTTCTCCCCCTCTCCAGTTGTGAACCCTTAGTGTTCCCCTTTTCCCTCGTGACTATTAGCGACTTGCTCTTAGAGACTTGTTTCTGTACTCATCTTCGCCTTGTGTTGACTTTTAGGGAATGATGGTTCGTACAACCACAACCACTCTATGTTAATGAACATAAGTTACACCCTCTGTCTGTGTGGACCCCCGGTTTGTGCCCCCAAATCTCCTCACACTGCCTCGCCGTTTTTGCGCCGTGCATGCCCTATTCGAATTTTTTGTGGAACAATCCTAGACGCGAGGGCCATCTTCTGTATCATGCGCGTGTTGTCGGACTCGCTCTTTTATTGTCGCCTATGGGAGTGTTTATCAGGCTTCGATGGTTGTCTCCTAATATGACCTTTATGGCATCACCACTTCTGTGCGATCCGAACCCCCCCTCTTTCCCACTGAACTTAACCTGGCATTTTGTGGAATTGGGGACCAGGACATGTGAGGCACGCCCAAGCGGGCTTTTTAGCTACACCCACGCCCATTTTCGGGAATTGAAGTAGATGCCACGCAGGTCCGTTCCATTCTAAACAAATCCGTACGTAAGTCGCAGGTGTGCCCACTTTGTGGGGCAGTGGTGGGCCTCGTCACATGTGCGTTTTGACAAACTGTTCACAGCTGCAATAGGCGCAGGCTGCTTAGCCTCGACCTGAATGGCATTTCGAACAAAAGTGCGAAATCTGCAAATTGCGCACCACACTGTCAGTACAGCAGAGCGTCATTCCTCTATTCGAGTGCGTGCTTTTGTGGCCCTCCGCCTGGTTCCGCTCTGTAGCTTACCAAACGCCTATTTTGAACATCCCCATCTGGGGGTGGGGGGGAGGGGTGAATAATGACGCCCCAAACAAAGCATCGTGTGTCAACCCCCTGCATACAGAATGCGCCGAAACCCCTAGGCCATTGGCTGAATTTTCTTAGCCAAGTTTTCGAATGGAATTAGGCGTTTTCTCAGCCGATGACAGGATGTTGGAATGCGTAGGTTGGGGAATGCGGCAAAGTACGGACACAAATGACGCCGCGGTGCTTGCTTAATCCTAAGAATGCCCTCAAGGGACAGTCTCCGAGCTTGTTAAAGCCATTGACCAGCTCACGCAGAACACTAATAGTTTTGTTGCCCATACGCCACATTGCACTCGGTCCTTAATCCCTTGACTGCCTTTGCGCAAGTGGATGTGCCGATAATTGGTATTTCTACTAAGAAACCAACACAAGGGGGCTTCTTGTAATGGAATGTTCTTTGACTGCAGTGTTTCCATCCGCCCACGCTGTTGCTTCTAGCCCGACTTCGTGTCTTCAAGCCGTGTGTTTAATGTGCCCTGGCTTAAGATGGGATGACGAGGAGCCTCCGAATCACCCCTCGTGGGGCTTGTCTGTGCATAAAAAGCCTGCATTTATTTGTTCCTACCATTTGAAAACAGTCTGGATTCCTTTGTGGCATTGTTGCCCTCACCCCAGCAACGGGTTTTCAGGTAGAAAAGGTGGCAGTTTAAAGCATTGGTAACAATAGTAAGAAGCTGAAAGAACGCGTGAATTCCTTCCAAAGCAATCATTGCCCCCCCCCCCGTCCTAGTCGATTATGGACATCGTAATCAGTCATTGTTTGTGATTTGGGCGATGGATGAAAGACTTCGGTAATCAGTGTTAGGATGTATCTGGAGATTTCCAACAGTTCCACTCCAACGCATAAATGTGTGTGTGGGGTCAGGTTGTAGTGTTGTAGGTGGTTGGCAGGAAACAACCGCTGCAGTTGCCAATATCGCCACTAGCCCGCAAGGGGAGCACTAGAAGAAGTAGGACGCGTTGAACACCAGCCCCATTTCTGCACATTTTTCGGTTTTCCTCAACGTACTTGAGTTACAAAATCCTATGCAACATACTGTTGTCATTATTTCAACCTGTGAGCAATAACTGGTAGCCTTTTCCAGCCCATGTTCGATCTGTTAGCTGTGTGTGGTAAATTAATTTCACTATTCCTCTTACCTTTTTATTTTATGCCATAGTTGTCGATACGGAGCCGTTATTCTAGCCGGATACACGTAGGCCGTATTTATTCGCTCGCATGTGTGCTGTGTCCTAGGGCCCTAAAGCGAATGACCCTGCTGAGTTAGATCCAAAGGAACTGATCACGAGTGTGGGGCATAGGAGACGGTGGTTTATGCCACGTTAGCCACTGCGTGCAACCCCATCTGTAATCGGCCAGCGGTACACAGTAGATGAAGTGAATTTGATCTTGTGTTAGACTTTTCCCTGCCATAACAAATTGGGACGTCCCTACCTGCTAGGATGCCGTAAAGGTGGTCTCCGGAAGTTTGTCAACTAGCAAATTAAAGGGGTCATCGGGACTGGGCTACAGGTTGCAACGGCTCCCCACAAATGTGGCCTTTTGGTAGCTAGCGTAAATTTTAGGTCGCACGAGAAACGGACGCATGGCGCCTGGTTAACCTGTGCGCCAAAGCTCGTGTTCACTCGTATTTACCTAGTCTTGTTACGCGAACATGATAGGTGTGGCAAGATAAGGTGGGCTCAGTACTGTGCCCGTCTCACTGACCGTAATCCGCCTCGCACGCTAGTCACTGATAATGCCCCGAGCGTGGTCATGATTTACGTAGAGTTTGTGGGTACGAAATATTATGGAAGTAAAGGCGCCCCCGATCCTCTGAAATCCCAAAATGCGTAGATTGTTAGGGACCTATTTGCAAACACGTTTGTTCGAACCTTGCGACCGATAGGGCCCAACTTTCACTTGGGTTTGCTTAAAGTGAAGTAGACTTTCGCTGCGTCTTTCTCACTTCTATCCAACATGCACTGCATTTCGATATTAGAACAAAGTCGAGACGATCGAAGATTGGCGTGGGTGCAGTAGTTGGCCCTGCTTAACAGCCCTCTACGCGCACCACACACTATCCGGACCTTAACTCCACACGTGGCAGATTTCCCTCCAAGGGGCCTCGCGTAAGTGAGAGTGCCATAGAGGCCTCGTTAAGGATCCGTTGCAGACAAATAATCGATTTTTAGAGGGGTGAGTTATCCCGTCAGTTGGTAACTTTCCTGGCCGTGGCGTTAACGTATCGCGATAGTTAGAAGCATGTCTGGTTGTTTGCAGTGCGGAATTAAACTCTGAATCCGAACTGAATTGATCTCTCACTTCTCTCGCCCATAAACCAGTGGCGGATGTTAACCATTGCTAGTAACTTAAGGCATCCTCGTGTCAAATATCTTTGTACCGTCATTTGCCTTAAACAATCTAAATTAGGCATTCTGTGCGTACTTTCAGCATTTAGATCCGTGCTTTGTGTACGTTGATAGGAGCCCATAGGAACTTTACAAGCAAACCCTGATTACTATAGAGCAACGTCACCCTCTTCCCTCTACTTTAAATCAGTGATCTATCCGAGTCACATTGAATTGCAACTAAATCAGGTGCGCCCAGCCACGCACAACCGCTCTATTCGCTGTCGGACGAGACAGGTGTGCTGTGAGCGCGCGCACGCACAGCAGCTCTCGCCGGCAAAATCCGATGCTGGCACGCGCCATCGCAAACCCGGCTTTCAGTTTGATATGTCATTAAACCCCTGTACGCACGGCCAGATTTGAAGCTAGCTGGTCACATCAGCCAGCGGCATGTTGCTCTGTGGCGCTCTTCCGTGTTCACTGCCGCCAAAACCTGAACCAACAGGCATTATGACCGGATATATATATGGTGATACTCAGCATTTCATAAGCGTAGAATGTCGGCGAACGCGGGCGCTCGCTCTTTGCAGGGCCGGCCATG
This sequence comes from Spirometra erinaceieuropaei, assembly GCA_902702965.1. Lineage (NCBI taxonomy): Eukaryota > Metazoa > Platyhelminthes > Cestoda > Diphyllobothriidea > Diphyllobothriidae > Spirometra > Spirometra erinaceieuropaei. Next base: position 158,379 of record CACRXP010000283.1, on the reverse strand, counting down.
TCAGTTTTTTATGTGTGGGGTTTTTGGGGGGTGGGGGGGAGGGATTAGGTGGGACTGAAATGTTGTAATGATAGAGGTGATGCGATTACAGACTTGGAGCCGGACCTCGGCGAGGTGGAAGTGGGTAAAGACACCCCCTACCGCCTCTACATCCTCACCTCTTAAGCGACGAGACTGAAATGCCTTCGGGCTATAAAGTATGCGGTTTGCGGTCCCACTGGTCCCTCGAGTTTTGACAATTCAGTCCCGAGACCAACGTGGCATAATTCTGCTGCAGTTTACGATTTTTGAAACCTAAGAATTAAATTTGAGCAGTTCTTCGATGTGAAAACTCCGTCCTTTGAAGCTGTGGGATTTGGCCTCTGGAATGGCACGGGAACAGACTGATTTACATTTGACACTTTGAGGACAAGAAGGGAAGGTTGTCAAGTTTTTTTACATCTGTGAAACGTTGATTTTCCGAATGGCATGTACGATGTCCATGCCTCTGAAGAATTTCTTACTTTATCGTCATGCGTAATCGCTTGGCAACTGTCTGATCTCAATTCTGTTGCGCCAGTAAATACTGGGACAGGTTTGATGCTACCGCTCTAGTTGCAGTAAAGCTATTGTGCAAGGGAAAAACTTTGAGCGTCCCATAACTTTCTAATTCTAACGTCAACATACCGTTTCAGGCTTAGCTATCTATTTTTGAGTTACAGAAAGCTGTGATTTGATCACGGATCTCGTTGAACACAGCACAACCTCTACCAAGTAAACTTTCAAATTTGTCATATGTGCATCTTGCACGACAGTTTGGCCATTGCAAACGACGATGTCCACCGTGTGCTCCACAGCAGGGTAGGTGCAGGGACAGTGACTTCCACGGGAATTAGTTTATAACGATAGTGGACTTGCCCCGCATCCACCGCACTCGCCCCCCCCCCCAACCCAGCTGAGGCCGATGTTTACACAATGTCAGGAAGACCGGAGGTGGAACCGGACGCAGTGACCGGCAAGACTACACCGTCCGCCTACGCCTCTAACACACGCCTAGTTTGCGCACGATGGACCAGGTTATTACACAAACAAGAAGGCGACAGCTCGGATCAAATCTGAGTGGGAGTGTCATTGAGGCCAAATTAAGAAGGGCCATTGCAACCCGACTCTCCATCCTAAGCGGACCGGCGTATCCTGTCAGTTGGTAGCCTTCCAAGCCACGGCCGTTAGTGCCCCGGGGTAGTTTTTAGGGGCGTGTCAGATTGTTTATGGGGAGGAATATGCCCTGAATGCGTTGGGGGTGGAGTTCCCATAGTCGACCTCGCCCTCTTCCCTCTCCCTGGCACCAATCCACTTTCCAAGCTGGTCAGCCATCTGATGCGGGGATTGTGGGGGCAGGTTGCTTGGCGTGGCGTGAGCCTGCGCCTAGGCGTACCAACACCCTCTCAGTGTGTGACATTTGTTGTAGGTGCGCAACCCGGATAACGCTTGCCGTGTCCTGCTCCAACGCCTATCCAACATGATCCGTTGTATTGTTACCGTGTTTGCATCAACAACTCCCTTTTTTCTATTGCCGTACACTGTTTTATTGACGTTTCCAACAAAATCATCCTAGATACCGACCGCATTTCCGGTTCCGCCCGGTCCAGTTCTGCCAAGTATCGCCCTACAAAGACTCTTGACCAGGAAATCGCAGTCGTTTTGTGGCCGTTCCACGTTTTCTTCAGAGAGTGTTACCGCGGGCCATCACTTGCGGCTAAGCACCAAACCATTACGCATAAGCACTCACAGCGCGCGCAGGCGATTTAGTGAGGTCACGCCGATGAGTCAACAGCACCATAAAACCGAAGTTTTTTCACTACTTTCTTATCGGTCTTTGTCAAAGGTTGATCGAATATCTGTAACAGTGGAATCCGCACCTGCTGATCTGCTCGGTGTCTCAGATCAGTCAGACTCTGTGGTGGGACGCGCAAACATACCATCACATATTGGAGCCACCATCTCCAGTACCAGAGACTGAGAACATTTTACTCTGAGTCACCAGTGACATCACTGCACACCCATTTCTCCGCTCTGCTCAGTACCACTGAAAAATTTGAACTCTTAAAAGCATGGGCAACTTCATTTTAGATGAGTTTTTCTGCGCCCCAAAAGGTCCTTTTTTGCAAATCGTTTTAGAACTGTTAGGAGGAGGATTGGCCACAAGCCTGTGCTCTCGTCTAGGACAACTCAGCGTGCGTTATGAACGATGGATTACAGTAACTAGTGAACGAAAATAGCACAGACTCGCGAAAAGCTGCCTGTATGACCCCATTTGTTGAGCATGTCTCTTCCGTAGATCCTTGGTCGGTCGATAAAGTTATGGTTGTCGCATGAGAGTAGTGCTCGCCAACCTATCCTGATTGTGGGGTAGAACTGAGCGCTTCTGTTTTGCCTCGGAGTGTTGGCGGGTGGCGACAGCATGGCGACGGGTAGCCAAAAATTGAGAATTCTGGCTAACAACTACAAGGGCGACTGGCTTATCTATCGTCACGAACTTGCCCTTGTTTTGTTGGAACCGGCCTATGAGGGCCGTTGTTGGGAGACTTAATCCCGGCTGGGTAGTTGGAATGCGCGTTCCTCTTACTCCGAAGTGTTTGTAAGCACCTGGCGAGTGGAGTTTGGATTGTGACAACTTTAACGTTTCAGCAGTTCTCTGGCTTCTACAGACCGAGACTGCACAGCCTAATAGTCCTCTTGAGTAAATTTTTTTGCTGTAACTCCTGGCAGTTGACTGCCACCGGGTAACCCACGCGAAAATCCTCATTGCCGCTCTAATGACGGCCGGTCTGTTAGATTTTTGACGGTGGAGCTATCCATTTTCTCTCCTACTCAAGTTATGTTGGTAAGTATTTTCTCACCCTGCTTGTGAGACCAGAATGTCATATTCCGCAGGAGCAAATAATTGAGTTATCGCACTTTGAGGTGTCCTAGGAGATCAAGTTGTCCGAGCATTGTGGACGTAAAACGGATTTGGCCGATGAAAGTGTGTATACTTTCGTTAGCAGGAATGTGTGGAAAGTGGTTTCTTACTGGACATCTTGCTGTTTTGTTTAACGCCTCTCATTAAAATTACAGTAGATGTGCTAATTCATGAAGTGTCAACCAAAATTTCGAAATGCGTTCTCGTTTCAAAAAGATAAATTAAGTAGCGTTGCAAAACTAATCATGATGCAGCATAAATCTATAATGATCCAGTTACCTCAGGGTGTCGGCTTTCGAAAGAACTTATTTTCGGCTGCATGCAAGATCTATACTCTGCAACAATGACTACTTAAGTAGTATGCGATTTTCTCATTGATGTTCTATGCCCTTGAAAATTCAATTATATTTCATGGAAAACATGCATAAAAATATTCATTCTTTTAATAATTCAGTAGAAAATTACGTCTTCCTCCAATTTCATACTCAAAAGAAGAGTATAATTCGGTTTTAAAAAACTTTTCTAATTCCCGAATAATTTTGAACCCGACCTATTTCCCGCAGTACCTTTTGGTCTTTCAGTCCCTTTCTTGGCTGTGAACCTTTGTTGGTGAACATTCCCGCTCCGTTTGTCCTGAACTCCCTTAGGTTCTGCTTCAGTGTTATCACACTGGGAGGCAGTGTAAATTGGTGAACTCGCCTCCTCTTGTGACTACATACTCTCGATTTCCCTCGCCGGTACGCGAGTCAGTGACTTAGTCGTATTGTTCGACTTTGGAAGACCTAAAAGCCCGACATTGAGCCCTGGATCATCCCAGCCTGGAGTTCGGCGATGACCGACTGGCGATCACGATAGATGAGTCAGAAACAGCCATTCCAATTAGCTTTGTCTCTGTCGGTAAACTCTCATTTAGGCCCTCACGCTGGGTTGCGCTGTAGACGTGCTGGTTCAACATGAGGGCCGGATAGGTACACCAGCATCGGTCTGCGCAGAGTCCACGCGGACCCATGACTACTGCCGTTCATTGGAGGGGAGCTGTTGTGCTACGCCCAGACGTAGGCCTTCACACCGCGTCAACCACTGCGCCCAATCCCGTCACTAGTTGGTTGGCAGACTCGGACAGTAGTCCGGCGAATGGGGGCGAGAGGGCGCTGGAAAATCCAACTCTTACGGCATATCAGCCCATTCCTATCTATAATAAATCTAACTCGCTCCAGTCTGCCACGGAGCGCTGCTTGTCGTGACTTCGAAAGCTGCTAACGGACTAGATAACCTTGCCCTTCTTAGGGCAGCGGGTTGTGCTCAATGACTCCTTCCTAATGTGGCCGGTATGCAATCCTCGTGGGATTCTAGCCGTCACCTCTTCCTCCAACCCTTGCACATGCCGTGGGCTCCACGTCGTGTGTGGCACGCATAGACGAGTCGTTTGGCTTTGTCCGTCGCCTCCGGTCGTCTTGACGTCATCTTTCCATCGAAGCAAGGTGGGTGGTAGAGAGAAAGCGGTAGATACTGCTCAAGACTGCCTCACCGACAGGTCGACCGCCGCGAGCGACGACGTCTATTGTGTAGGTCGTGTATAGCCTGTGTGATTTTCGGAGAGGAGAATGCAGACTGCTTCGTCATTCTCAGTAAACTAATCCTGATACGTACAGCCTGTGCGGCCGAGGGCTGGTGTCTTCAACTCCTTCCACTGGGTTTCGACATTAGTATGCGTCTCCATTGTTTGCATTTCTTCCGGTTTAGAGTTCATGTAGCTGCCAAAATTTGATCAGCGTTCGCACCTGATGCTAACTCTCCCCGTGTTCTCCTGCGAGGTTGCATTTGAGGCCTCATCTTGGAGATGACAAGGTGGTCATCCGTCTAGCA
>CACRXP010000283.1:117330-153470 GCA_902702965.1 Spirometra erinaceieuropaei | reverse complement strand
GGAGGAGGAGGCCATTGTTGTTGCATCAGCCTGTCCCATGCCGACCGAACACTCCCTCCCAGACTGCATGCTCTGCGCCAACCCGGCCATTGAGGTCACCTGGGGTTCCAATTTGTCCGCTTTGGACATGGTAGCCAGGAGGGCTGCGGATCCTCGTAGAACCTGCAATCCACGTCATCGGAGTTAGTCATTTAGAGGGCATAGGCACCGACTAGGGTAGCGAATTTTTTCCCGCCTCATGGTCATAAGACGGACATTGACGCCCTGTGGCAGACGAAACAATCATCTGACGACGTCGATCCTGATGGCCAAGTCAGCTCTGACTTCGCATCGCTCTGACCATAGACGTCCGCTCCAGATTAAGGTCTATCCGACATCCACCTCATCCAGTCGACTGCGCTCACAGATGCCAGTTTCACAGACCCGTAACAGGTTAGCTCACCATCAACCACTTCGCACTCAAGTCAACGGTACTGCGCCCACCCCGTGAAACGTGATGGACGTCGTCGTTTGCGGCTGTCGACTCCCTCGCGATTGTAGGGGGCGCTCACCGTTCGTTCTTACGGAACTCACTCGTTCCGTTGTGCCTTATGGACTCTCTCTCTCTCGAGCCCAACCAGCAGCCTTGTCTTTGTCGGTAATGCCATTCTCCCTCTCGATTACTGGTTGGCCGTCACAATGCGGTCGCCTGCAGTAGCTCTGGGTCGTAAACCCCTTCCCGTTAGACGAAACAGAACATCCATATTCTGTCTGCCCTCGGTAGCTCGGCGGACGTCTCTGATACTGACGGCCTGTAATATAAGCGGGAGAGGACTGACACAGTTTCAAATGTCTCCTGCGTGGTGTTGCCTGACGCCATACTCACCGGTCCCTCGATGACACGCCGCGAACCACGACAAAGGCTTAAAATTTCCTAACAGCTTAAGCCATTGTAACATCAGATTTTACTTGCAAATTTCATATTGAATTGTCGTACTGCAGAGCATCATCTGTTATTCTTTGTTATTACCCTCCTTTCGTAATTTTTTTGCTTCAGCCCTCCCATTCTATGCAGAGTCAATCGGATGAGTATAAGATGGACTTCGACTTCACTGATTCAGAGGATTACTACCGGGTGAGTGTTACTTTCCATACGTTCATTCGATCCCCATATTCCAACTTCAGTGTGAGTCCATGAATCTCAAATACGCTGATTTACTCCGAGTTAGCGATTAATTTCTGAGGAAATTGAGAAGCTGAAATTTCAAATCTCAAGTATCTACCGCAAAACACATAGGAAACGCTTGATGACCCACTACTGAGCCGAACCTCTCGCAGCTTTGCCCTACAGCGGTAGAATATCGGCGAAATACATGTCTGGGCTTTTAGCTAGTATCTGTGACGTCAAGTATGGCACAACCGTACAACCCATGTACATACAGTGCGTGACCGATCTGATGAAATGTTCGCCAGATCAGTTGCTGCATTACCATTTAGCGATTCCATTCTAGAAGGTGCGTGCTTTCCGCACAAGAAAACTCGTATATTCCTCTACGCCTTTAAGAAGATACCGTGTTGAGTTCATAAAATTTTGCAATGGCTGCGGACTATGTTGTACGTATAATGAGGAGCATTGCTAAACGTACCTGTGCGATGCAGTATGTTTGGACATCGCACAGTCTTAAAAATCTCACAACTAGAAACTTTTTTAAAACCTAAATACACGCTTTCTTTGAGTATAAAGTGTAAAGACAATGTTATTTTCTACCAAAAAAGTAAAGGATAGCATATGTTTATGCGTGTTTTCCATAAAAAATATTTAAATTTATAAAATTATCGAAAATCACTGTGAAAAATGCATGCTTCTTAAGTAGTCATTTTTTACCGAGTGTGGCTTCTATAGGAGGTCAAGATGATGTGCGTTGAAAACCCGACATCTTGGCGAATCCGAAATACTATGGGAGTATGTTGCTTGATAAGCAACCTTACAACCCCACCTAAGTAACCCTTCCTAATCGAAAACGCATTTCAGAATTTCAGCCAACATTTCATCAGATCGGTCACGCACTGTACATTCATTATCTTGCATTATACTTGATCGGCACATCTTTGCCTCCTGACCTACAACTTGGCGCCGTATCGCATTTCTGCCTTCGCCCACGTGTGCATATGAGTGTGTGTCCCCCTACATGTACACACGCAGACGTCTCGCGATGCTTTTGCGTCCAGCAGTTGTCCGTCGGGACTCATCTGTCGCAAATGAGTCTATTTGCGCAGCACCCTCTCTGCTCTTTTTGGCAATACATGACTGTACATTTGGATATCTTCGTTACTCTCTCCCAGAGCCCCGACCTGCCATCAGCACTTTTGGTGTGCCATTTGTAAAAGCTACTTACCCAGCATAGTGCTCATAACTTATTGGTAAGGTCTTTTGTCAGACGAGAAGCAAATAGGCGCCTAACGGTCCGCGAATCCATCCTCCTGTTATGCCGCCCTAATGCAGAAGCACGGCAGTCCTTTAGGTAGGCTGCTGTCTTAGAAGATTTCCCAGTATCGCTTCCCTCGTTTTGCCTTTTGTTTATTGAAATGCTCCGATGGTTCACTAAATGGTCTCAGTCCAAGGATATGCACTGCTCGTTCCACCACTTCAATATGCGGCTGGCCGAGACCTCGTTGCCTAAGTGAAGAGAGAAGGGAAGGATATAGAGGAAGAAGGGGAGGTTAGGTCTTGGAAGGAGTAGATTCGCACTAGTGCATTTTCAAGATGTTAACAGTAACTACTTGACAGGATAAACGAACATAGAAGGGGTCATAACGTAACTGCAAGCAACACACACGCCTTGTGCGGCGGAGAAAGAAGGATGGGAGATAATAAAGTGCATTCTAGACCCTTCCGGTGGTTGGACGTTGTCAGAGGCAGAGAGGGAGAGACATCGTGCCCCTGTGCAAAGTAGGTGATTGGTCGTGGATCATTTTTGGTTTCAGGATAGGGGGGTTGGTTAATTAGCTGTTAGGCTTGTTTGCAGGTTTTCTCGATACGCGCCACAGCTGATACCATCTACATTGGAGTTTCAGACAGACCTGGATACGATCTCGTGAGTGTTTTGTCTGAACTGCGCTGATGACCTCAGTGACACCCCAGTCGGTCCAATAGTCACTTCAGACTAGTGCAAAAGCGAAGCACAGAAAGTCATGCCGACTAAGACTAGTACCCAGGCGTCGACCTCCATTATAGACTAGTGGTCCCTCAACTTGCTGATTACCGATATTTAGGTAGTTTCAAGGCAGAGATGAGGTTTTTTTAGTTTACGTTGGGCCAGAACGTCCGTTGTTGCGTCGTGTTAGCGTTCTTCTGTGCCTTCAATACCAGACAGTTAGTCTCGCAGCCCCTCGCATGTGTGGCCTCGATTCCTGTCATACGTCATACCTAAGTCCCTTTTTTTCCCTTTAACATGGGGTTAGTGTTGTTCTTCTCCCACAGACAAGCTAACGTCGAGCTTTTTTTTACTGTAAACCCTTCCTTATTCGCCTGTTTTAAAGCATCCTCCGCAGTCATTTTCCCCAATTGGCGACTACGAGATGTGCGAAATGCTGGTGGCGTGTGGGACCACGAACTAACTGATGGCACGAATATTACGAATTTTCACCCTGCCCCCTTTAGTTGTGTCCGACGCTAAGAAGAAGTCTCCTTTGCGATACCACGTGTTTGCCCACACGTGCTGTTATTCGTGCAGTAGCGCAGCGCTATCACAATGTTTGCGGTCTGGTCTATTAACACGATACCTTGTGTGCAATGATCTCCACCTGCCCGCGCGCCGATATTCGCTAACCCGCTTTCTTTAGGTACGGAACGATTTCGTCAACAGTGCCTTGCGCCCGGCAAAAAGCAGTTGACTGACTTCTCGAAAAAGCCTCACAGTTCAGTCTGCACCAAGATGCTGACCTGTCTTGACACTGTCGGCGTTAAGCTATGGAAGATCTGCGGAGTGCAGTACCTCGGGTAAAAAAAAAGATCACGAAATGCCTCAAGTTGTCCACAAGCGCCGTAATACCGAAGCATGCTGAGACCGCTGGATGGTACCCCTGTGATTAATGGCCATTGACCTGAGTAACTAAAGAGTTTCAGTTATTTCAGAGCCTGTTTGTCGTCCAACAGGAATGGCACCGCCAGCCGAATCGCTGCTGCCCTAGGGTCATAATGTTTCAAGTGTTTCCGTAGACTAACCATGATGGTTCAAAGGCCACGAAAACCAGCTTACGCCGGTCACTCATCCGTTTACTCCTTGGCGGTTGCAAATGTTTGGCCATGTCCATGAAAAACTAACGAAGACTGGTAAGACATGGCAATAGGAACTCCTCCTCCCCTCCGTAATTGAGGTGGCTTTGCGCTAACTTCTAGAGAAATTATGGTTAATGTTACGGTTTTATGGAGTTAAAGTCAGGGTTTTGGTTATTGTTACGGCCAGAACACGGGAATAGGCACTCTTCTGTGGATTTAACGCCAGGCTACCCGTATTACGGGGGAATCTATTAGCATGCCTTACCCAAAACTGGCCATTTTGACCACCATTTTAAGTGAAACAACCACGTGAGGTTATTCCAAGTATTCGAAAAACAACATCTGGGTGATTTGTGGGCGTTCTTCGTCGCTGCATTGCTGCCGCCCTAACTCCAACGCAGCCACGGCCTGACTAGTCGGCAAAGAACAACTCTGCTCAAAGCTTGGACGTACTCCATTCGATCTCTACCGCCGGATAAGAGTCAGCAAACAGACGTGTTTGCCACTTACAGATCTCATTATAAAACACCACGTGCTCGATAAAAAAAACAACCACCGTGTGTATTATAGGAGGTTTAGGTAGTCATAATTTGTCACCCACTCCAGGGCATTTGTTTCTGGCTCCGTCAAGCATTAATTTGCTCGCTTTTCGCCTGAAGAAAGGTAGAGAGCACGATTTGTTTTGAAAAAAATCGAATTTCTTTGGCTTAAAATGCTCAGCACCATGGTCTCTGGATAGCACTAAAATTCACTGATAGGTTGCACAGTTAGTTAAGGGGTGTCCTTTCCTTCAAGAAAGTGCGGGTGTAGTTAGTAGATAGTGCCATTAATTAGCACGGACAGGCTTCCATGAAAATTCACTGTATGTTAGAAAAATAGTCATCATCCCTGGATACAAGTGGAAAACGTGGGCAAGAATGAACAGAGGAGAAATGACGGCCCAATTTCGAAAACCTCTTGTCACTTGAAGCCATCATAACACTTGAGGACCAAGGAGTCCGGGTTCGAATTCCAGGTTACCCAAACCTGATTTTGTATATGGCTCTCCGACGACGGCTGCCAACTCAGTGATGACCACCCCAATCTCCCATCTCACTGTCTCATTACTGATCGCCGTGTGGCCCCCTGTGAGGATAACCGGACGAGCCTCTTCCATAGCCTGATCGTTGAACAATCTTTTCATGTTTAAAGATGAAAAAACTGGTAGATCTTGCCATACTAGAAGTCGAGACACGTGCTTCGCCGATTCTATGCCGTCGCATGACACTGTTGTGAGGAATTCGGTCCATCAGTCGATCTTGTGTTTTGTAGCATATGGTCTAGTTTTTTTGATGTTACGATTTTTTTTAGCTTTTCACAGTGCTACCCTACGATGGTGGTATAGTCACTCGTTCATCATAGGATCAACACTTGCGTTGCGATTACGCCATAAAACTTCTTTGGCATGCCTTGAGTGTAAGTGTGTTAACCTTAGTTTGAGGCAACTGCTTCCAGGCTACTGAGATAGCTGCATTTTTGCTGTTGGGTTGGACAGGAAATTGCTTATATGCGCGTCCTTGTTGGCCCTCTGCACGTCCAATCGCAGTGCCAGAACCAAAAACCAGGCTAAAGCCTGGCTTGCCAAACAGCGGCTTCGTGAGACACCCTAGTGCAGTGCAGTGGGAGATCCTAAAATGCACCTCTCAACTGACTCCTTCCCGGTACATCAATTTAAGCTTGCAGGAGTATGCTGGACGTCGGAGGAAAACCGGTTTCATGGCAGATAACATCCGTCATTGCGTGATAGAGCCATGACTTAGCACCTTTTTATGGGCGTCTGACTCTCCAGCTCGGTACTCGGCCACGCCCAAGATACCATCGCTGCATCATGAGCGAATGCCTATTTGTACGACCGGAAGAAATAGAGGCCGAACCAAAAGGCTACATGTGCAGTAAGTTTGGCTATCGAGACTGCAATTTTGACTCTAGTTTCGGTATTTCAGATTTATGGTAGGACACGGGAATAGGTGCCCCTCGTACTACAGGTGGCTTTGCGCTAAATTCCAAGGGAGGTTAATGGTAAATGTAGAGTTAGGGCTAGGGCACAGGAAAAGGAACCGCCTGGAGTTTAGCGTGAGTCCAAGTGTAATACGCGGGTCTCGATTCCGTGTCCAACCCAGACTTCTGACGCGTCAATAATCGGCCAGGAATGGGCCGGCCGATTCTTGTTACTCGATTTTGCGCAAACGATGCGACTTTGCACTGTGGCGTCGTAGCGAAAAGAAGGGGGTCAACGTCAGCATAAGGAAGCATACGAGAAATGCCTGCTATTCAACAGATATCCTTTTTAGTGTGGCAGCTAGAACCAACAAGAGTGATGACGGAGGGCCAAAGAGAGAAATGCAAGCACCGACTAATTGTCCAATTGGGGGGTGGAGGTGGAGCTTGGAGGTCAACTATGCTTCGCAAGTACTTGGAGTTAAGTTAAAGTTGATCCAGTGTGAAGGAACCAGAGGACAGAGTATCAACGAGATATGAGAGAGATGGAACCTCATTGTGAGGAATTTTGAAGATCAGGCATTAGGAGACGCCCCTGACCTGAAAAAAAAGTTGACAGCCACAGAAACCGCGTTTTCCAATCCGAATGTGGGCTGAGAGGATAAAATGAGGGTAAGTGTGGAATTTGGTCAGATGTGGTTATGTAGCCCCACCTAAAGTAAACAAACCCTAGTCACCTGTAATATGGGACCGTTGGTAATGAAGGTTTTTACAGATGGGGCCGGGGAACGCAAAGTGACGATGTCAAGTAGTTGCGTACAAAGGAAAAGCTGTTGGGAATGCGCGGTTGTACATTGAGTGGTTGAGAAATAGTTACCCTAAGTCTAACCCCAACAGTATTGTGTCCATCAGGTGCGGCAACATAACCACATCTTACCTAAAATTGTGCTTAGGGCGCCTCGTTCCGTAAATTTCTGGAAGAGCTTGTGGTGACATTGTTAAGCTTTTTGGGGAAAAGAATAACTTTAATAGTACGTCGGGTCTTGAACGTCTAGGGCTCGTCGAAAGAAGGACTATTAAGTTGTGTTATCATCTGCGCAAGCTGAGTAGAACAGATCATAAGGAGAAATAAAGGCGTACTACTAGGTTCAGCAGTTGTTGAACCGCGCACTTCTTGAAGCTGTGTCTCCTCTGAAATATAGTTCAGTGCATCAGTTTTCCTCTGGGTTTTACTACCACGAGGCCCTTATTTCCCTGGTTTTGTGTGGTCGGAAAGTTAACACATGAGCAGACGTTAAACAGTTTTAAAAATTTAATGCCTAGCCAAGGGATAAAGTTCTGGAGCAAAATAACGCTTTACGGGGAAACGTTTCAGAGCGTAGTTTTGTCCACCAATCTGTATGACAATACTCCCTCAGACGTGGAAGTCCTACCCAACCGAACAGAGCACAATCCTTGGGTAAAGGAAGTTATTAAATAAAACAGGGTCTATGGGAGTGGTGAGATTGATAGTAGATTTGACCATATCTTCAAAGTTTGACATCATTGGGGATGTAGAATGCGCCACGGTTAAAAATTGTCACCAAATGGGAAACATGTTTTCTCGGATACAAGAAAATCTAAGAAACGGGCTAACGCCTCTCCAATTGGAGGAATGATATAGACACTAACACCAGTGATGTCCTCGAAGACCTTTAGTATTCGGGGTGTGCAGATGACAGTTCGACCGTCGTTACCGACGATGTCCACCGTGTGCCCCACAGCATGCTGGGTGCATGACGATGACTAGTGTGCGAATTAGCGCATGGTGTTAACATACTTGCGCGGCGTCTGTCGCACTCTCTCCTCACTCAACCACCTGGGCCCGTTGACAACACGGAGTCAGGACTGCCGAGAGCTGGCCCGAGTGCAGCGGCGGACGAAGCTAAACATCCCGTCTACATGTGCCATGCATGGGCTGGTCCCCACACGACGTGCCAGATTCTCACAAAATCAAAGGGACGGCCCGGATCCTATGTTCTTGAGGGTGCCGTGGGGGCCAAATCAAGAGGGAAGGTCCGCGAATAATACCTGCAAGATCTTCAGCATAAACTTATGCTTTTTTACACTTCTTATGCCTACTGTCATTAGTAAGAATTTCCCCCCTCCCACTCCACTTCGCTGTCTGTAGCCACTTCTCTGGGCCTTGGAAAGCAGCAGAAAGACGGTGATGTTATTAACTGTGACTCTGTATGGTCCTACCGTACATCCTTAAAACCAAGAAATATAGTCGTCCTACACTTTTTTAAGGCAACAGCAGGTCCAATTCACGGCATTTCTTGAAACCAGAGCGAAAATTGGTAGAAAAAAAGCCATGTGCACAACAATGCCCTGGGTTGATGCTTTAACATGACTTCCCAGCCACACCGGGGATCGTTGATTGTATACAATTACTGGTCGATCGATGCACGGAAAATTCGTAAGGACGCCACAAATGCGGCATATTGCGCACATTGTGCTTATTTCCCCGCGTTGGTGTTGCGCAGTTTGCGCGAGTCCTCTTTCTCCAGGAACGCACTGCTGCAGTTAACAGGCGGCGGGATCAAGTAAAGCGAATGTGTGCAAGGAAAACAAATCAGTACTTCTTGCGAAGATCGGCAAATTCATGCTCCTAAGAGCAGAAACATGGTCGAACTTGAGGTCCAGTTTCAAAGGCTCTCTGGAAGCGTTGAGGGCTGGTGAGTATGCAAAACGTGAATGGACTCGCCGTCCGGTTACATTGCATGCTTGGATTCTAGATAGCTTGGAAGCGGCCGTCAGATTCTGTACTTAAAATTTCCAAGTCAATCTTGACTATGAAGGGACGCGTACAAATCTTACGACTGAATAAACTTAAATATATCAACTGCCTTGGTTGCAGCCTAGGGTTTTTTAGACAATGGGCACTTCCTTTGAGTCCTTATTGTGAGCATGGCATACAAAGACTACTGATTGACGACTGTTTGGAAAGTTAGTTGATTTTCACTCGTCTGTTTTTGATCCCGCCGTCTTCGTTCATGTCTCTAGTGCCTTGACGGAGAAAGGCTGCGCAGTCCGAGGTGTAGACCAATCAATGTACGCCGTATAATGAGGGCTGTGTGCATGACTTTCTAGTCTCTGGAGATGGGTAGACGACGCAACTACTCGAAACTCCAGACCACAAATAAACCTTTCCCGGTGAACGCCTCTTCTTCTTTTGACATGCCACCGAGGAATCTCATTTTCAGTACTGCTTAAGTGTCTGGTATTTTACGGATTTGCCTCACCATCGTCCACCCACCCAACCCTCGTTTGGCCGAATCACCAAATCAGAACTCAACAACAAAATCGGTATAAAATTTGTATGAATGTATTTTAGGGAAGTATATAAAGTGAAAGAGGGACATGCGGGAATGTTCGACGTCGCACGGAAATTCGACCAATCAGATAATGTCCTTGGATGTCTTGATTCAGCTGCTCAATGCCATCTCCCAACACGACTTTGGTTTCTTCCAACGCAAAAGGCCTTAGTAGGCCTGTTCCGACTTTGTAGAACTTGTCTCTAGCAGTCCTCCACGAATCAATGTAGAGGGTCCCATAGGGAGGATTGCCCGTGAACACACCCATGTGATGAAAGAGTGGTGTTCTGGTCACAATCAATTATTTTTCGCCTGAAACTCGCATGAGGTTCGCACGTAATTACCATTCTTAGTTCCTAAGCGTTCTTTCCATTGCAGTGCCTACTTTCGTTTTTGACGAACGACACTACCAAACAGACCTCTAAAAAAGTGACGAAAAATTTAAACTCCAGCTGTGTATTTCATGCAAGGTGACAGTAAGTGGTGAGCATTATTCCAAAACGGACACTCACCTGCAACCTTCACGTTCAATTCGAACTAACTTAACGTAAACAAAACAGCAGCGCCCAACGCGGGAACCAGAGGCAACCGCGTCCGGTCCACAGATAAACATGAAGCAAAACGCCAGACGACAACCAGCGAGCCAATTAGCGGTGAAGTTACACTACTGCAGGAATCTGTGGGCACCCAGTGGGTAAATAATAAGGAATTTCGACTGGCTCACTGGGGCAAGATGGCGCAGCCAGAGGCCTTAGAACAAGTGTGCGGTATAGGGCGGACAGACGAACTATCATGGCGCTAAACGTCATCACCGGATTATGTGACCCAGCCCTCTCCAGAACTGAGTCCGGTTGTAATGGTGGCCCCTCAATAGGCCTTTCATGGCGACTCCCGCACATGTGAGACCCGAGACTTAGTTTGTGTGTTCACAGTCCATCGCGCCTTAGACACACCACGTCAACCACTGTCCCCAGTCTCGTCTCTAATCGCCTTACTTGACTTTTCGCGACTATATGGAAGTGGTGGAGGGAGAGCTATATCAATCCAACGCGCTACCTCCCCCCCCCCCTTAGTCCCTATAACCAATCCGATGTGCCATGTACCAAAAGTCATAGCTTGGACTGACGAGCTAACTTTGTCCACTTCCGGTTCGCCAGCTAGGCTGCAGTGGTTCATTGATGTTGCCGACACATTGTCCTAACTTCCGCCATAAAATGATTTCTTACACTTTGACGCTCAGAAAATTCTGGTGAAAGTGTCCCGAAAATAATATTGTATAGGTCACCTCGTTCTTCCCACAGCAGACATTTTATTTATATCTACTACACCTTCAGACCAGATTGACCGACAGCTTTTATCATCCCTTTAATTCCATCTTTCCTCGGCATTCTCACATTTCTTTTTTTCGTTCGTCTAGCTAACGCCCAATGACCACGCCTACGTTAACCTGGCGGACCAGTCTTCAGACATGACCAACGCCGCAACCGGTGATGGGTACCTTGTGGCCGTTAAAGTGCCGCAGGATGCTGAAGAGTCGGATCACTTGGTAGCCGGCAAGTTTGACTTTATTTTACAATTCCTTATGGTAAAAATAAGTCTCTCTTCTGCCTCTTTGCAGGGCGACAGTCTACGCGCACGCGTCTGTCGATGTGTGTCAACCTTCGAAACTTTTGTTGTCTCCGATTTCCGGCGAGATTACGGTGTGCAGCTTTTGCACATCCTATTTACGTCTCTGGATGAAGCGTGTGCGCGCTGCCCTGCTATGAGTAGTGTCCTTGTCGGACTGACAAGCGCACGTGATAATTTCGCTCTGATCCTACCTGGCAGGCATCCAGCTGCCATTTATGGCACTGCGAAACTGAGCTGAGTACATAGAACTCCCCAGGAACCGTTCTTTCTGACGGGCTACCATTTTGAATTACCTGTGCTATTGTATGTCTCACCTGTTCACGCATTTACATGAGCATCCCGCACTTTGGCCAAACCTCTAGCCATGCGAGAACAACCTCACTGTGCGAAGCGTGTCTAGCTATCCACGGCCCTGTCAACACCTTATAAGCCGGTCGTGAGCTCCATTCCGCAGGCGCAAAAGCAGACTCGGGACTCCCGTCCAATTTGCCTTTCAGACGGGATATCGCGCTCTCACTGGCGCATCGTGGCGTGCGATCTCCTCGTTAAATCCTCCTCTTAGTAACCGATACTTATGACTGGGAAACAGAAAAGTGCACAAACTTCAGCTTATTGATTGAATTTCTACCTTGAGTCTAGCGATAGGTTTCTTTACATGGTTCAAGAGAGACCTATGAGCCCTTGACCTTACGGGATGGGCGAGAGTCCTCATATCTCCAATCTTCTAATGCCGGCCGAGACCTTCCTTAAAAAAATCCCAATTTGTTTCGAGGGAGCTCCTAAAGTTGTATAGGGGTAGGAAGGAATGTACGCGTATGTAATTCTGTCTCCCACTTAACGCCAACTTATCTAGGCATAGTTGAGTATGTTTGTCGATGGTAGACAGTATTTCCCGAACCCCTGATTGAAAACTAGTAAGAATAGCGAATCAAGTGTGCCTGATGTATGTAAATATATATGGCAACAAACCGTTTACTAACGACAGTTCAGTAGCACTGGTATATGCATTCACAAAAAGAGGAGCCTTACGCCCACTAATGGCGATTAAACGATGGTAGCTAGCGAAAAGAGTGGACAAGGCGGTGTGCGCATGCCGAAACTGCTTTGTCCACTCAAGTTCGCATTTATAAAGCAAATACGCATCCATTTTATACTTAACTTTCTCTGTTGCCTGGACCAGCGTAACCTTTCCGATAGACCCTTTCTATGCGCATGCAAGTCTTCATAGGAAAGAAGAGCGATGCAGATGGGGGGCGACAATGTACTTCATAATTTTAACGAGTTTTCACACAAATATATGGATATAACGGAT
This sequence comes from Spirometra erinaceieuropaei, assembly GCA_902702965.1. Classification (NCBI taxonomy): domain Eukaryota; kingdom Metazoa; phylum Platyhelminthes; class Cestoda; order Diphyllobothriidea; family Diphyllobothriidae; genus Spirometra; species Spirometra erinaceieuropaei. The sequence goes on along the minus strand of CACRXP010000283.1, from coordinate 140,938 downwards.
TCAAGAAGGCCTTCGGGCTGCAGGACTCAGTCCGGTTTCCTTACAATTCGATATTTACATGAAGTCATCTAGAATTTACTTTTAGCTTAAGGGAAACAAGTTATGTCTGCATTCATGAGCTAAAAGATTTCAGGTCCCTCACAGTCTTTGTTGTCATCCTTTGGACCTCTTCTGCTCCTAATTGTCAGTCTTTCTAGCCAAGGGCTCCGCAAACCTCTTTATGCGACTTGTCATTCATATCCACGTCCGACGTCTTCATTTCGAAGAGCAAACCAGTTGCCTTTTGACCGCCTTGGTACACTGGGAAGAATGCCGTAGAGCTTGTGCGGTTACAACTCTGGGGTCTTTTTGATCAGCAACATTTGTAAAATACACTTTTTTGCGAAAGTAACTATGAGATTCAACGTTGACACCTGTCCTCTCTGTTCTTAATCTGGGTGCCACGTGCTTTCCGTCATCAAACCTAAGCAGCCATCTGGTCGACCAGGTCTTTGTTGAAACAAGATTCTTCTGTTTAGTGCTATGAAACTGACTCGTCTTTCCAATTCAGATGCACCGCCGGAATCCAAGGCCCCCGAATCGGCTGGATCAGATAATCAATCCCGTCAGTCTGTGTACTACAATGTTTGGGACCTGGACACTCAGCCATCCAATGCCACTAAAGGAGAAAAAGGTAAATCCGAATGCATCACTTTCTACCCGTAAAAAGTCAGCTTTCCCGTTCGGAGGTGAGCGTGCAAGCTGTATGACCTGGACGAGTGTTACAGCCTTGAATGCGCGTGCGTCCTCGTTAATGGCTCATTGCCTTTTTGCCATGCCATCGGAGCTTGGTGGGTTGGGCAGAGAGTGGGTCCGATGCTGGGAAAAATCAATTTCACGACACCTCATGTACCAGTCGCCAATAGCCTCCCCAGGGCAGTAGTGTTTACGTCCACTTGCGACAGACTGACCATCGCATGAGCCGCTGGGTTGACACGAGAATACGCACCCCCGGTATTGCAGGTGGCCTTACCCTAAATTCTAGGGAGGGGGAGGGTTAAGGTTGGGACGCGTGTTATGGCTAGAACTAAATTTAAGACACGAGAATCGGAAGCCCCATGGAATTTGGCGCGAGACCACCTGTAGTAGTACTCGAAGGGGTCCATGTTCCCGTGTCCGACCGACAGTTGTTGCATGGGCATTTTCGCAATACTGCAATATAACTGCCCCCATCACCGCAAAGCAGATTAGAACTCTTCACGCCCTTTATTTAGGTAGGCTGTCTAATTGTCTGCGTTAGAGTGAGTACAGGGGCACGCCTTAATCCTCTTTTTGGTATTAAATGTGTTTATTGATGCTTGAAGTAAGTTTAAGCGTTGGTTATGTTGTTGCTAGGTCGTCAGCAACAGCTGCATTTGTGGATATAGTCAAGCTGGACATCTAACAGGGGGGGGGGGAAATTCAGGAATGAAGCTGCGGTAGATGGTTGGTTTCGCCGTTACTACATCAAACTTTCGTTTATTATGCCCCCCATTGGAAGCACAGACGTTTCATGGAGCCAGAGTGGTATTCTCGTTGTTCAACCGAGCCTGGTTGCCTGCCGGTGCGCAATTTTTGAGACTGGAATACTTCAGTAGTGGTCCAAGGGGTAGTATTCTTTATGCTGACATGGACACAGAGCTGCCCAGCCAGGGCGGTGTCCGGATCCGAGTCGTGCATTTCCAATGAGGGCATATGTGACGGGGTTGGTCGTTACTTGCAGCGTTCCTCGGCGTGGAGGTGACACTGAGGTGCTTCGTTGTCCTAAAAATGATCAATGCAAGCCTTGACTTTTCATTGATAATGTGGAAACGTGGGAAGGGGTTAGGCGCGTGGACAGCATTGTTCCTCCATATTCCGTTCCCATGCTCTTTCCTCAGCTTTTGGTATCCAGTGGACTTGGAAAGTGTCTGCTCCATTCTTTACCACAGCTCATTATGCCTGCCGGCCCTCTGCAAGAGTTTTTCACATCCCTCGGTGAATCCAATCTCATCTAAGTGAAGCCTTCTGTCATCGCATATTAGTCCTTTTCCGTGTACGCTCATCTGCCAGAATACATGTCGAGCCTGATACTTCGTCTGCCTCAAACGGTTAGGGCGACCGCCATTCCAGTGACGCAATTCTGGCACGCTCTAGAATCTCTTTAAAACGAGAGGCATTTTTACAGCATCTAACCCCCTCTCCTGTTCCACGCTGGCTATGTTACGTTAAAGAAACAGCCGTGACTTCCGAAGGTGGCTGTGGAGCCAGTGTTTGAAGCCACATCTGCGCTTACCATGCACGTGCATACGGGTTAGAGGAGAAAACCCGAGTGCATCCCATCCCCGTTTCAATCCTGCCACATGCCTGCGTGACACTTTTAGAGGTCTAGCACAGTTACGCGTCCCCTTTATAACTAACTCTTAGTCATTTACTTCCGGACCGCTGCTTTTAATCTCCCTGTGGACGTTATATTGGGCCTTCTTGGTGTGAGACCTACAGTCCGATGCCTTGTTTTTTCAAGTCCCTTCATCCGCGGTAGCAGCCCCTCAGGCAGAATCTGACACGCAGCTACCTTCTCGGCCTCTGGCGCACTCCCTGGAGAAGCTCGAGAGTGGTCGTCGCGTCTTTCGACGCAGCCAGGTTCTTTCAGAGTACATCCAACTTCCGCAATCGCCCGGTGTGCCTTCTACATTTGGTCAGGAGGTGGGAGACCCTACTGGGGTGACGACGAAAGGTACTCCGTCTCAAGAGGATCGTGAGATGGAACAGCAGGTTCCCCTGCCTCCAGACTCGTCCGCTCCACCGCTGAATGTCTTCTCGGACTCTCACAGTGACAGGTACGTACCCCTTTCATTTTCTGCATAAGTCGACTTCAGTATGTATGCATGACTGATTCATTTTGTCTATCAGACCTCTCAGATGCCGCTCTCCTGTCTGGGTGTTCGCTCTAAGTTTCACTCTGCTAACACTCTACCCTCTTCGACTTGGACTGAATCGCCGTTCTTCCGTTGCACCCAGTATCCCGTTTTCCTCTCTACTTATGGTTGTAACTCAGGTCGTTTATTTAGACACATCTATCACCCCTCTCCGCCATAAAGTCATGCTTCAATAGTTCGTCTGTCCCAGTGAGGGTCACTGCTGTCCCGACTTACTCGGTAATTGGTTTATGGCTAGGCAGAAGGGTTTACTTGGGATGTCTTGGGCGAGAACCCACATTGAAGCCGTGTGGTTACTCTTTCTTCGATGGATTTGAATGGCCGCTGAACGACAATGCACTGTCAAAGGTACCCTGTTGCAGCTAAGTTGCCGGCAATTGTCTTGCATCAAGAGATACCATGGGCGACGCCACCTGGCACGGGCACGACCGCGGTGGTAGCAAGTACTCATGAGCCGTACACTGCCGATCTCCGCCAAACACATCCGTGAACCTGTTGGGATGCGTCTACGTAGCCAATTTCGACGCCCAGCTCTAATCTGCGACTCCACAAAGTCGTACCCGGTACGGCGGCCACGCCCCCATAATCGTCCCTGAATGACGCGTCCGGTGTGTGTGTATGTCTGCGCACCTAGTTTTACCCTGCCTTTTCTCTGCCCCACCCCCTTCAAAAGAGTCGTACAGACCGGGAGACGACGATCCCGTGAGCGGCTCGGGTTATTTCGGGTCTAAACGTAAGTCATGACCTACAATGGGGTTCGGCGGCTGTCTGGGACAGCTATGCGGTCTTGTTTAGGCAAGCACTGCGTCAAACCGACTTGTGGTCGTATCATATGCTGTAGAAAGAATATACGAAACAACACCCACCCTTGTCCCCGTCCCCGTACCTCCTCACAGTCTGCCAGAGTGATACTGTTCACTCTGGCGGTCTGCAATCTTCCTCTTAGACAATCCAATGTCCAAACGGTCGGAATGGATGGCGGTTCCCCTCGCCCAGAAAATTACTGCAAGGCGGTCGTCGCGGCTTTCAGTGAGACATGGACAGCTTATGCAAGCCCAACAAGAGAGCTGATCCCTGCAAACATGGAGGCAGTAAAAGTCAACATAAGTCTTCAAAACTGAACCATTTTCACGTCAGCTGTTTCCAGGAACGGCTGGAGGTAAAGGGGCCTAGTACAGAATCCGCTGACGTTACGAGCATTGCCTCAGAGACTGCAGCAGTCTTTTAACCCAACCGACCCGAGCAATGGGGACAATCCTTCCATTCTGTCAACTACTATCGTCCCTTCCATCAGCAATGTGAACTGATTTCGAACTTGTCCACATTGCTTCTGCCTTGCCGGTCAATTGCGGATCCATTGCACTGTGACCGACAAACCAGTACCTAGAGGCCCAACATGTCCATGGCTCACCTTCTAACACTGTCCTCGGACATTTAGACATCACATTAGCCTGCCCGGCCATGTATGCATGCGCGAAGATTACCTGTAAAGTAACACAGCCCCGACTCCCTCACAAAACTTCCCCCTACCTGCACAAACAAACTCACCTAGCCACGCATGATCCTACGCGGTCACATGCGTATACACGAAATCACACAGCAGTCATGCAGTACGCATGGGGCCAGAGTCGGTATGACGGGTTAGACGTCGCATCTCACTTACACGAAAGGCATGCCCTTTAGTGTTGCCGGGCACACGCATTGGTCCAAACATGCACGACCTAAATTGCAAAAAAAGGGGCCTCGGACCTCTCATTGGGGATATTTGCCACGATCGCTACATTATAAAGAGACCATGGCGACTGTTTTCTCAATCCCAAAAGGGCTCTAGTTAGCACGTTAGTTGATAAACACCTATGCCATCTCCACAGTAACAGTTTTACGACGCGCCTATTTTTTGTAGCATGGAAACTAAGCGCTGGGTCTCACCCTCTTTCCACTCGCAAGCCCGAGTCTGGTCACCTCGCCACATGAGCATGAGCGGTTACTGGCATCTCGGCAGTCTCGCCCCACCTGCCTGCCGCATCCTTGGACGGCCATTTGGCACTAACGCAACAGTGCAGATCGTTTTGAGAGTTAGGAATGTTTTAGAGTTGCGAAAATTCCCATAGCAGTAATCAGAAGACGAGGTGGCGAGCATACGTAGCTCGTCGGGCCAGTACAATTATATGGGGACGGGGTAGAAGTAAAACATGTCAGCGATAAGAGAAATCTATTAAAGTTCACCTTAAAACACAGGCGGGGTGTGGGAATGTGGGGGATGGGGGAGGGGGGCATAGTAGCAGTCAGTGTCAGGGACGGGGTGAGAGTGGAAGTGCGCGGGGAGTTGCAGCGTTAGTCGACCTTCGACCACTGTAGGCGCAGAGCTTGAACGTGGTTCTTCTGTGCGCATAAGATTGGCTTTCGTAACCTCATGGCGGCCGCTTCTGCTGTCGTTAACAGGCTCTGGCATAGTAGCTTAGGCTAGCTCGATGGGACCCTATAAATCACACGAAAAGCTACGTTAGGGTCCACACGATGTCCGGAATCGACAATATGCACGGGAATGGCGCTGCTTATGCTCCTCGTTTCGCCTTTTCCCAACCATGCCGGGAGATGTTCCCGTATTCTCTTGGATAAGCGCCGACTCGTGCGACTAACATAACCTGCTCCACAGGAACAAGTGAAGGAATAGATGCGCATTGAGGTGGTCTGGGGTAGCAGCTTATCCTTACCATCTCCGCGTAAAATACGGTTAGTATAGAATGATATTCGAACCATTGCTGCTGGGAAGGTTCGCGAGACAGCTTGATCAAGGCGTCTCCTTAGGAGTTCACTCGCAGCGTCCCCTTCGAATTAGGAATTTATTAACATGGGATACCGGTGACTGTCCTTCTATGTGAAAAAAAAATTAGCAAAATTTATTTTCTCTTGCGGTAGAATGAATTATCATACAGAGACACTAGCTTGTCTGGGTCCGCAAACCTTGAACGCACGCAGCTGGCTTCTTTTTCTCCCTTGCACTGAATAAATCCAAGGTTTGTCGTATCTTGGCCGCCTGATTGTGTTCATTTTGCTTTCTTTCGTCTTTTTTCTGCCTTTTGCCCTTTGCCATGGCGACCTCACACAGGCTACTTGTTCCCTTCCTTTCGTGTTCTGACCAAGGAAAAACGTGAATATTGTGTCCGCTTTGTGTGCGCTGTGTGTTTAGGCGAGAAATAAGGACAAAGGATGCGTCACGAAATTCGTCCCACTCCCCTGATGTGAATACTAACACCTTTCTCATCTATTATTGGTTTTAACCAGCCTTCTCTATGTGCAATTCGGAAGCGCGGCTGCAACCTTGTGAAAGTATTCCATTCATTCTTATTTTTCAAGCTTAAGGTCCCGATGATTACTGCCCTAATTCTTATTATGGGAACTACGTTGTGTATCGGTGGCTATCTGGTTGCGCGTTGAACAGCCATTTGTGGAAGGTCACCACATCTTTCTCAGCACCGTTGTTGGTTAGCTCCTACCTACGACGCCATAGGAGGTACTTATTAGGGTGGATTCGGTGTTGCTACTGTTTCGTCTTCAGTAACAAGCGTTTCGTAATTGTAGTGAGTCAATCTTGCCAACGCGGTCGAAGCCGGCTGCTGAGGGGGGTTCAGATGAATCCAACTATTCTGATGACGAAGATTCCAGTGAGGAGGAAGAAGAGGAAAATAAGGAGTCGTGCAAATCCACCAGTGCTGGCAATTCCCCACCCCCAGTGCCCGAAAATGTAGTCACTCCCTCTTCAGGTTTGAACGGCGGAGTAGACATCGCGGCCGTCGCCAACCCGATCGCCGATGACGACGCATTCTCCCATGATCACCACCCACCAATCCTCAAGGAAACCAAAGTTAGTTTTTCTTCCAAACTATTTGCACCTTTATCTGTTATTCGACCGATGCTCAGCAATAATTAATTAGCGCAGCCGATCTTGCAAGGATGTTTTTGTCTCACCAAGCCCTTTTAAAGAAAATATCTTCGAGGTAGAGTCCTCTTGGATTACTGTCTGGATTATTTTTAACCCCATTTTTGCTTCTCAAGCGAAGTAGGTCTTCAAATTACGGCTACCGATGCATGAATTACTGTATAATTGAAGAAGCCCCATGTCGTCAATTTTCTCGCCCTTGTCTCCTCCGTTCCAACAATGTTTGTGTTTATTCCACGTTTTCTACTGCTCCGTCCTTGGTGCACGTCGATAACGTGAGCAAACGTTTATTGCGAATTGACTTGGCTGCGCTAGGAATTGCTGAGCTCAGTATCCACATCTCCAATGAGTCCTCAGTCAGCATGAAAAACGTCCTCAAAATTTAATTCGGGCCATATAGGGAAGTCCGCATCTGCGAGAAGTGTTCAGTCTTCTTCCACCTTTCCTGGATGGTTGAAATGTAAAATTGTGATATAAAGTTGGTTTAGTTTCTCCTTAACTCGCGCTCTGATGTAATGTTTCAGTTAGGGCTGTTCGCAGTTCTTGTATAACTGGTCGGTCCAAAAAACGTAAAGCTGTACTTGCGATGCCAACCCCTTTTATGTGGTACTTTATTGTCCCACGAATATGCCTGCAAGTGGATGCCTTGTTGCTTTCGATGTGGGCCAATTAAGTAGTTTTTGAGCACGCACTTTTGGTCTGTGGTCTATCTTGGCAGGGCACTATTCTAAGTACCCTCCCCCGTATTACAGGTGTCCCTCTGGCAAATTCCGCAGGGACTGAGGTTAGGAGGGTTGGAATTATGGCTAAAGAAATAGACGCCCCAGGAATTTAACGCAAGGCCACCTGTAGTACGGGGTGGGCACTTATACCCCTGTCCAGCGCCTCCATCTTCTGCGTCACCCTTCACTCCTTTCCCTAGTCGTCAACTTTGAATTAGTGGGTCCAGTTCCCACTCGATGGCCTTGATTTGCCGCATGGTCCTACCCTCTCTGTCACCCAATCCCGCCCCCCTTTCCCGCCATCGCTCCCACCTCGCTTTCTCTTGTCGACACCTCCAGTTAAGCGGATTATCTGTCATTCATTTTATGTCTACGCCCTTTCCATGTGTTGGCCCCAGCCCCTCCCCTGCCCACCTTATCGTGTGGCCGTCGGCATGGCAAGAGATCCGGGGCTCATGACCCCAGGGCCCTAGCAACAACCCAAACCGAAGAAACGATAGCCATATGTGTGAATGACTAATGCTGCTGACCGCCTTGGAGCCACGTGGTTAGTTGTCGCGGCTCCCTTTGGTGCGCGGAGCTCTGTTACGGGCTCGTCCGCGGACCGCAGATCCACTTTCTCAATAAAATTATGGGTCGAAATAACGAAGTTTAGCAGAATGCGGACCTTGACCTGGCCTCGGGTATGGACGTCCGTCCTGTTACAAGTGATTAAAACTCACAATCACGTCTATGTTCGGAGAAGCAGACTCGTGAGGTCTGTCCAGTCAGAATTATTCGAAGCGTTTATTAAGGCGACTAGTGGTGTGTCTGGTCATTCAATAGCAAAGGCGGGAGCTAGATGTTTTGCTTTTATAATGATGGGAAAATATTAAGTAATTTTGCCGTAAAATGTAGATTGCTGAGTGGATAAGTAGAAGTTAATTATTTTGCTTTAAACATCATTCCTAACATTATGGAGGATTCATTCAAATCATCTCAAATAAATGGTATCTTGCAGTCGTAAGAAAGTTCTTCAATTCCTATATAATTTTGTACCCGATCTGCCGTTACACTTGCCTTTTGGGTTTCCAAACCACAAGCTGGGCATTTTCCATTTAAGAAGAACCAACCATTCTTCTATGCTATTGATATGGCACCATATAGGACTCGTAAAATTGTCCGGTGAGTATGGACTTACGCTGTATACTTCCGTAAGGAGTATTAATAAACGTGCAGACACTATGCTACTAGAATATACATTCCACAGTTTTAAACCGTCTCGTGCTTGAAACTGTCTTTTTCTTCAAGCATAAAATTGAAGAAGACGTAATTTACTACAGAATGAATACAAGAAAGTGTATTTTGTGTCTGCTTTTTGCAAAATATATTTGGATTTATAAGGACATCATTATTCAATAAAAGAACTCCATGCTAATTAATTAGTCATTATTGGGCGTCAGTGAATTTTGCGGGTATTCAGAAACACGAGCATTCAAAAGTCGACATTTTGGCCTGACTGAATGCCAACCACTCCTAAATACCCCTTTCTAGCCAAGACCATCTTACAGAATTTCAGTCAAACGTTCCATAAGATTCATCGCCTTTTATATATCGCCGCCTGAAGCGAAGATCGCATCCCAGGCCCAACAATCACACGTCGAAAGCAGGTTTTATGCAGCGTCTCTCCAATTAAAATGCATTGCTTACGTCAGCTTTCTAGTCTTCTTGGGGCTTAATGTGCTAATTTAGAGCTAATTCTTCGGAATGATATCTTTTAGGCCTAGTCCGAATATTGATGGGAGTAGTTGGGCCAAAATCTACCAGCGTCAACAATATGGCCGTGCGATATTCATAAGCTGCCACCGGGCAGTCAGTAGTATGCAAACATTGCATGATTCCCCGTACTGACAACAAAGGTACTAGCTAAAAGCCCAGACACGCGTGTTTCGCCAGTTATGTGCCGCTGCATGACGCAACTGCGTTGGGTTCGGCTCACCAACGAGTCCCCCACCGTTCCCAACGGACCTTCTGGCACACTCTCCAGTTTTGCAATGTCAGCTCTTTTGTTCTCGTTAGAAATTTATGCGCCAACTTGGAGTTAATCCTTTTTAATAAAGTCTTCTAGGCTCAGTCCGAAGGCACACATGGAACGCTGATGATGTGTCATACAGCGGCATAAAGTCAGCGAAACACGCGTGTCTGGGATTCTAGCCGGTAACGTGCTTTCGGTACGGTGAGTCATACTGCATTAGTATTGCTCATACCGGCGTGTTGGTGTCATCAAGGCTCGCTCAAGTTATTGAACGGACTTGGAGTTAAGCCAGGGTTTATCTGAGCAGAAAAGTCGCATTTATGCATCTAAATGGGCAGCAGCCGGGGTTCTGCGCAGGAAATTGCTTCGAAAATTTTCCATGGCTGCACAACGTTCATCACCGGGTTGCTTAACAATGTCCCCATTTGGGTTTATGGAAATCATCCAACTGCCGGACTGTACATATGTCCTCTGGTTTTATGGTGTCCCCAAATGCGCACTGGAGGTCTAGTTGAAGAAGGTAGAATGTGAGTCAAGTGTTCCCTGCTTAACTTTTTGTGGCCCCAAGACTGTGGTAGGTCTAAACAATATTGTTGCTTATAAGGCTATTTGGCGAGCATGCGGTATATGTGCTATTTCACTAAATGTTAACCGAAATCCTGGAATCTGTCCTCGATTAGAAGGGATTACTATTGAGTAGGGTCGAAAAGCTAACTGTCGCTCAGCATAATCACAGGATATTCCGGTCAAATCAGGATGCCGGCCTCTGCATGAGCCTCTTTTCAGTCGCTTGCAAAACCTATACTGTACGCACGACTAATTAGGTAGTATGAATCTGTCCCATTGATTTTCGATGTCCTTATAAATTCATGTATATCTTATGGAAAGTGTGTGCAGAAATATTCCTTCTTGTGCTCCGTTGGTGTGAACTTACGTCTTCTTCAATTTTTATACCTGAAGAAGGGGTATTTATCGCTTCTAGAAAAGTTTCCAATCATGAGGTTTTTTAAGGCCGTGAAATGCCTACCCGTAAAGCATCGTGTCTGTCCATTTATTAACGCTGGTCCGCATCCACTGCGGAATTTTACGAACGCTATATGACGACATCTTAATGCATATATGAATGTGTGATTTTCCTCACAGGAAAGATATAGAGCCTGTAGTTTGGAAACTCGGAATACAAATCCAACGGCAGATTAGGTTCAAGATCATTCGGGAATTGAGGCCTTTCAAAAGCAAAAAATCCCCTTTCCTCAGGTATAGAATTTGAAAAATGCGTGACGTTCTTTTAACTGGACGCAAAAAAAAGTATTTTTTCGCCTGTTCTATAAGACATGTTTCAATGTATGAGGGCATCGAAAATCAATGGTAAAAATTAACGTAATTTAAGTATCCATTTTTTACAGAGTGTAGTTTTTGCAAGCGGCCGTAAAGAAACTCGCTTAAAAGTCGGCATCCCGACGTAACAGAAATATTTTGTGATTATGTTGCGCAACAGTCAGTCTTACGACCCTACCTAAGGAATATTTTCGAATTGAAAACACATTTCAGAATTCCGGTTAACATTTTATGAGGTAGCCCATTTGCTGTATGTTTGGCCTCAATAAATTCACATCAGACCAATGTCTTTGTAGGAGAACGAGGTGCAAATAGGACTTATGAATTCTAAGAGAAATCGACCGGTGGCATTGTTGGTTTTACTGTCTTCTGTCCCCCCCCCCCTTTTTAACCCTATCCAGTAACGGTGCTTTCGAGGCACTTTTTGTTTTTTTCTTCACTCCGCACTAATGAAATTTCTTTATTTATTGTCGCGTTTTGTATCATTGTCTTGCAAATTACGCGACATGTCCATCTCTCTTTTAATGGCAGATTCTAACTTGTGCATTTACGCTTTTTTTCTATTGCGTTCTCTTCTGTTCGTGAAGACGAATCCAGACGCTCAACCGACATCAACGTCCCCCGATTCCAGCACCCCCGTGCTCCACTACCTGGACGCCCAGAATCTCTATTTCTCGAAGCAGCTGCCCCAGAAGACGAAGAAAACGCCTCCCTCGGTTCCGCCGAAGCCTGTACATCTACGCAAAACGCAGCCGCCGGTCAAGCCATCCGCGACTGACAGCCGTGACGGGTCTGACCCTGAAGCCGATCGTATCGAATACAAGGAGCTGGATCCGGTCACCACGTGTGCGTTGGAGTACGTTACAAATCTGATCACGGACACCAGCGATCCAACTTAAGCATGCCCTCTGACAACTGTGCAGTTGTGCCTTTCCTCCTGAACCTCCTGTCATAACCCCACCTGCATCCTAGTGCAGCTTTTTTTTCTGGTTGCCTTCTACTTTTATCATAATTTTATAACAACTTTGTACTAATCTGATTGTGAATGCCAAATTTTTGCCTTTGTTTATCTCTGCCACTTAAGGAAAATCAGTGTCCCTTCCTGACAGATCTTTTATAAGATATTTAGTCCCATTTGTGGACAGTTTCCCAATCCAAATAGTCTGCTGCGCTCTGCTAACTTTCGACTTCTCTCTGGGTGTATAGCGAAAGCACATACCTTCCCGCGGCTGCTCTGGTTACCCCTTCCGAACAGCTGGAGGGGAATTGTGGGCTTTCTCGTTTCCCGCCGACTCTCTCCGGTGTGAGATCCGGCTTATTTCGGTCCTGTTTCTGTGTGCGTTGTGTTGTGACTTACGACCGCCGCACGATAGGCATGGTGGTTTTGGCGCATGTCAGGTAAGGTAGAATGAAGTGAGGTTGTTCCAGGCTGGTCTCACCGTCCAATACGTAATCGGACGTGTTTCGAAGTGCTTTTGCGAGAAAGGGTAGTGGGTGTACCCCAGCCACCTGGCTATCAGGCGAAAGACACATACAGGAGGCGTTTGCTCTGTACAGAAGCCCGATGGCGACCTCGGCCCACGACGTGAGACTGACAGGTGATGGGGCCCCCAATGGCCATCTCACGTGAAAGTCGGGCAGCGTCAGCTTAGTAAGTTTAGTGGAGGCGTCCGGGGTTTCTGTGCGCCTGTGATTGACTGTCAGTGGAGCTGAACGCACGCACGCCTAGGCCACCCGAAACAGTGATTACCTAGTTCCTAGCAAGGCGTGCGTGCTTTTTCCTAGTCCAAATTACCCCAAATTGCTATTAGTCCTGGCTCGGGAGGCTGCCAACTGCAATCGCCACTTTCTAATTTCGCCTCTATGGATACTCTGTCAGACTGGAGGTCCGTCGCTCTTCCTGATGTCTGTTTCACCCACGTGTTGGTTTAGGTACGTACAGTGAGTGACCGATCTCATTAAATGTCGGCTGACATTCTGAAATACGTTTTCGATTGGGAAGGTTTACTTGGGCGCAGTTGTAGTACTGATTATCTTGCAATGTAATCCTATATTATTTCGGACTCGGCAGGATGTTACCTCTTGAATTCGTTGCCTTCTAATCTCCTGTAGAAACCGAACTCGGTAAAAATAACTACTTAAGTAGCATGCGTTTTTTCTATCGATTTTCGATGGTCCTGCAAATTCGAATATATTTTGCGGAAGTTACGAATGAAAATATGCCTTCTTTCAGTCATTCGATGGATAATCAGGCCATCTTTATATTTTACACTCGAAGAAGGAGTATATTTAGGTTATAAAAAGTTTTTAACTATGAGAATATTTAAGGCCGTGTAATGTCCATGCATGCCACATCGACCCTATCCGTTTATCACTGCTCCCCGTGAAATGTACAAAATGAACCGCATCCGTTGCAAAATTTTATGGACTCTGTATAATATCTTCTTAAAGGCATGGGAGAATATGCGGTTTTATTTACGAGGAACGCATGCATCTCATAGACGGAAATCACTAAGCACTGATGCAACGATTAATCAGGCTCTAAATTATTCGGGAATCAGAAAACTTTTTTAAAACTTAATTTTACTCCTCCTTCGAGTATAAAATATGAAGACGGCCTAATTATATATCAAACGACTGAAAGAAGGCATATTTTCATTCGCAGTTTCTGCGCCCAAGTGAACCTTCCCAATCGAAAACTCATTTCAGAATTTCAGCCAACATTTCTTGAGATTGGTCACTCACTGTAGATATGGATTCTGCCACTGCGCCCACGCTCATCCCCTGTTTCCTCGACCTTGTCATTGAAAGATGGTATGGTGGCACTAACTTTGTCCCCCACCCATCACCGCCTAGAGCGCGCTTAGGCTTTACTTGCATTGGTTACAGTCAGCAGCAGGATGCGATTTGGAGTTGGCGTTCAAGTAATTTCAGGGTTGGTGACACAAAGTCACTCTAGCCCACAGTACAGTAGATGTGCTAACTCATGAAATGTCAACCAAAATTTCGAAATGCCTTCTCGTTTCGAAAAGATAAATTAAGTAGTGTTGCAAAACTAATCAAGATGCAGCATAAATCTATAATGATCCATTTACCGCAGGGTGTCGACTTTCGAAAGAACTTATTTTCGGCTGCATGCAAGATCTATACTCTGCAAAAAATGACTACTTAAGTAGTATGCACTTTTCTCATTGATTTTCGATGCCCTTGAAAATTCGATTATATTTCATGGAAAACGTGCATAAAAAATTCATTCTTTTACTTATTTGATAGAAAATCACGTCTTCTTCCAATTTCATACTCAAAAGAAGAGTATAATTCGGTTTTAAAAACTTTTCTAATTCCCGCATAATTTTGAACCCGACCTGTTGTTACACTTGCATTCAGGGCTTTAAAACTACAAGCTGTATATTTTCCGTGTACGGAACACCATGCGTCTCTCTACGGTGTTAATAGGAGACCATATGAGGTTCATCAAATGAAGCAGTGGATTTGAGCAATATTGTTAACTTTACAAGCCACATTCGTAAATGCAGATACATGACGTTTCATCAACGGCCATTTAACGGTATTAAAAAATCTCACAATTGGAAACTTTTTTGAAACCGAACTATACTCTTCTTTTGAGTATTAAATTGGAAGAAGACGTGATTTTCTACCGAATAAGTAAAATAATAAATATTTTTATGCATGTCTTCCATGAAATATAATTGAATTTTCAAGGGCATCGAAAATCAATGAGAAAAGTGCATACTACTTAAGTAGTCATTTTTTGCAGAGTATAGATCTTGCATGTAGCCGAAAATAAGTTCTTTCGAAAGCCAACACCCTGAGGTAACTGGATCATTATAGATTTATTCTGCATCCTGATTAGTTTTACAACACTACTTAATTTATCTTTTCGAAACGAGAACGCATTTCGAAATTTTGGTTGACATTTCATGAGTTAGCACATCTACCGTATGTGTGGAGACAAGTTATGTTTGTGGAGCGTAAGTTATTCGATGCAAAAATATGTATAATCTTTGCTAGCGGTCCACTGTCCCCCGCTTCTCACGAAGACTTGACTTATTCCAGCCGGACGTCGGAGCGGACTGTGTCCCAACATGCGTCACCAACGACCGAGTCGTATGGAATTCTGCTCTATAGTTTACCTGAAGACCAGGTCGACTTGTCCATAGTAAACTGATGTGTGCTGGTCGGCGCGAAAGCAGTCTGAGCGGGCCTCCTTATATTAAGTCGTTTCCTATTGGTGCAAAGCTTTTTATGGGACAGTGATATGAGGAGACTCCCACCGATCTAGCCTAACTGCGAGACGGAGTATGGGTTTTGCCTTTTTTAAGTTCCTGGCTAACCTTAGACAGTCTTGTTAGCCAACAACACAGTCTTCGAGAGAAACTGCCGATAAAATCTCTATCCGAACCCGACACCTGCATCTGGGGCTGGGCGACATACGATGACAAATAGCCACCACAGCCTTCATTGTCTCTTTCGGTGCTTCCTCGTTCTGCTGTCTGACCGAGAGGCTGAAAGGACTAAAACGGACTTTGACGGTCCACGTAGTTGTGTGGTCCCTATGCTGTCGATTTGATCTTTCACGGCCTACACCACGCCCTGGGCATCCGGGTATTCACGTCTCCTTTGTACACCAGCCCCATTCACATATTTCATCACTCACCGGGATGTTCGTAATTTCTCCACTCCTCCCCCCCGCGCCACTTTTGTTTCTTCATTCCGGCCTGTTGCTCCGCCTCACCCCTCCCCCCGCATCATCGTCAGCACGTGTAATTTGGGCCAAGGGGATTCTGATTACGTGGGATGCCGAACGTGTCTCATGCGTGCCGCTTCCCGCGTGACGTCTCATTGCGCTCCTTCTGCGAGCTGGCAGGGGGGTGGGGGGTGGGCGAATTGGCATTGCCCTTCTGGGGCTGGAGCCCTCGGCAGGCACGCAGGCTACTCCTGAAACATGTCTGTGATTATGTCGGCACACTGCTCCCGGCCAAGGATTGCAGTTTGCCGACAGGTGGCCTCCCGAGCTATCTTTTGCTGCCTCACCTCAAACTTCCAATTCTGTGTGGCAGGGCTCCCTCCCCCCTGCCCCCTCCTTCTCCTTTCGGTTAACTGCTTCCGGCCACGGTGCCTTCCCGGGTTTCGTGTTCATGCCTTAATCGGATGACTGATCAGGCTTGTCAGCAAACAATCATGGGGAGATCAAACAGCCGTCTTCTCCACTCATTCTGGCTAGCAAAAGACAGAACGAACTCGAGGACTCAGCAGTCCCCTTTATATCTTTTCCCCATAATTTCGCCTCTATGCTATGTCGGATTGAACGAACGACGGCCATCAATGGTTGGGGTACGTGTGGGTCCCCCGTAAAAGGAGCAACAGTAGGACGAAATCTGTCCTGCAGTAGAAAATAAATGGGACACACTTCGGGAAGTAATTTTATAAGAAATCCGGCAATCTCTACGTGTAGAGAGCCATTACAGGCAGAGTGTAGACTTCTTTGAAGACAACCGTCCTTTTTTGGAAGGCCTCTCCCTATGTATCGGCTCCCTAGTCCCGGTTTTTTCGGTGCCTTGAGCGGCGGATACGATCCCGGGGCTCTGACGACCGTTAGCATGGCTTCTTTTTGTCAACCTGAGCCATCGATTGGCAGACTTGGCAAAGTAGTCGCTAGACTACCGTTGGCCAGCTGTTGGATGTCTGCGTTCGCGCGCACTGCCGCCCCTGATACCGACGAACTTTTGGCATCCAAAATGTTGGCAACACTGCCGGCGGCAACAGCGTGCCAGAGGCCGTTGGTGCCCAGCGCTTTTCTCTGCCCTTTTATCTCCGGCGACAGTTTTCTCGGGTCTAGACGCATAGGTGGAGAAGAGGAGGAGGAGGAGGAGGAGGAGGACGGACGGAGCCTGTGGCGTGGATGGGCGCCGATTTCCTAATTTAGGTCAACCACCTCCAGTCTAGCGTTTCGACTTGCGACAGTAGGTACGGACGGGCATGCCACTGTGGGATTTGGTTCCCATCGGGTGAATCTGCCGTTCACGTATGGCTCGAAAAGGGTTCAACTTAGGTGAGCTCTGCCCCTCCCCCTTCTATTTTTTGGAGATTTTTGTTGAATCCAAAAAAATGTCCTCGGCTAATCAGTTTGTCTTTAGAAAACTTTAATTTTGAAGTTGTTGTTTTGATGTTTGAGGGGCATTGAGGAGAAGTAGCTGTGTATTTTATTCAAGTACGCTAACTATATTCCAAAATGCGACACAACCAGACACTATGACAGCTTTTGCCAGTTTTTTTCGTTGGTACCATGTTTTAGGTGATCGTTGATTTCGAACCCTGTCTATTTCGAATTTATGGCTTTTACTATCGATAAGCGATTATATTACATGGAAAATGCGTGGCACCATGCATCAAATTAGCCCCAAAATGAGACCTACTCGCTTGTAACACTATAACACCGCGTATTTTGTGCTCACATGCCTGATACCCAAACGCCTGTAAGGTCGCAATTGCCAGCCTTCGAAGCCATTCAAATGCATTCTTTTAATTAATATCTTGAGAGTTTGCCACGGTACCTACGTCAGTGCGTTCATCCTGCCAACTCTTAGAGGACACCATCTTATGCACACATATACACCCCGTTAATCATCCCTAAAAGAAGACGAAGAATAAAGAAGAGGAGACTTCATGGACCACATTGTATTGGTGCTGAAGTTTCGGAAACTTCCTTGTTTCCATCATCGGAGTGGTGGGGACGATGAACGGGATAATTTATTCGGACCTCGAATCTTCACTCATGTATATATCGTTTTGAAAATATTTACAAAACAAAGTCTGATAGGTTTTTTAAAGGACTTATTTCTTTCAGGTATATATATATATTAATAATGGCAAGGTGGGCGCTCACTGATCGCGTTGCTGAGCACACTTGTCCCGTCGTGCTGTGGGGTTTTTTGAGCCTCCTCAGCAGCAGCGCAGAATAAAATTACCTTCAAAGGCAAGGGAGAGTGGGTCGGCCATTTCTAGCTTGTTGGCCGTCATCGGCCAGCCATAGCCAACCCCGAGGTATGCAATCCTCGAGGCTCGGACTCACGATCTGTTGGTTCGAAGCCCAACGCCCTAACCATTGAGCCACGGACTCGTTGTGCTGCCGGTTGCGATGGGGTATATTAACAGTGGCAGAGGGGGACGCACACCGATTGCGTAGATGATGCGAATTTTGTTCCAGAAGGTGTGCCCATATCTAGGATAGACACGACCACTTGGGACAGGTAGCCACGCCTTTTTACTCTCAGTCTATGTTCATGGGATGGATTTTCCAGTTTGAACACAGTATACTTAATTCCAGGCGCCGCATGAATCTTGCAAACGACTTCCCATCCGAATAGCCGAGTCAATGCCTTGGCAGCACAAGCCGAGTGCGTGATATAGACGCTGCTTTGCGAGTTACTCGTACTTGTCGTTAGCTGAAGTGTCTTTCAGCGAGTTTAGACATACGGTACTCTTAACGTAAAGAAGGATTCTCCAGGTATTTGGTTTGGGCGTCAGATTGGAAGTACCTAGTCCCTCTTCTTTTGATGTTTGTCATTTCATGCATTGGCGTGAGACATCTCTAGGGTACCCGTTTTGAGAAAATAATTCAAGTAAATAATTTAGCTTGACTCTGTATTTTTCGTCAAAACAGTGTCTTTCGCCCGACTAAGCAGGTAGTTGACAATGCTCAGTATGCGAGAAACAGAGTAATTGCTCCCAAAGTGTACAATGACTTCCACAAGTTTTTGTGGTAGGTGGATGTACGTATTGTTCAGTCATTTTTTCGCCGTACGGGAAATCGACAATGGGTAGGTTTATTGTTAACTCCCTTCACTAGTGAAAATTGTGTCCCCGTATTTGTCACTTTTTAAGCACCTTTAGAATATTAACAGTTTTTGAGCACTTCCTCCACACTTGACGACCGCTAGGGGTACCGGAATCGAAAATTTACCAAATAGCGTTTCCTACTTTTCCCGACGAACATGCGTAATTTCAAAAATATAGCCATTCGTGGATGCTCATTTCGTGCATTCAATTGTAAATGTGCTTTTTCAGTCCTTAAAGCTAAAATTTCATTTAGGCGCCTTTGAGCGCATACTCGCAGGATGTCAAACTTCGCTCCCGAATAAACCATAGGCATGGAACTTTCAACAGATCTCTTGACGACTTATAGTTAGTCACACCATTCTTGAAGAACGGTGTAATCAAGTTCTCCTTGCATTGCAACTTTTCCCCTAGCAACAGGTAGTTGGCGCCTCAAGGATCCCCTTTGTTAAGCCGGGATTATTGTCGAAACATAATCCTCAGTTAGCAGCTCTGCGGGCCGCTTAAGTATATTTTTCTAGTTAAAACGCCCTTAGTCATTCGAGACAATGCGTTGAGCCTCAGTCGACGTATACAACTTGCTGAAACTTACTTTTAAATTGTTTCATCTGGACTTTTGCAAACGTTTGGAGACTGGTGATCTCCGAGTTCCAACATATATAGTCGTCTAATAAGCTTCTCGCCAATAATAGTCTAACTGCTGGTCCATGCCTCAGAAGATGGACTGTGTTTTAGTGTCTATTCCACATTAATGTATTCAACAAAGGACAAACATACAATTGACGAAGCACGTGTTATCCAAGAAGAGAAAATGGCCTTTCTGATTAACACTTATTTTTTAGCTAAAATGGATAAAGTTTTCTAGGAGGAATTTTTTGAAACGAATAAGCAGGCCAAAATGACGTCGATTTTGCAAACCATCCTGCCCTTCGGTGTCGCTTTAAAAAGTTCAGAAAGATTGTGAATTGCGAAATTGTGTACAGTCAGCGATTGATCTCATGAAATGTTAATTGAATTTCCTGAATCAGTTTTTGGTTAGGGAGAGCTAACAATGTGGTATTGTAATACTGATTATCGTGCAGCGTAATCCCAGGGTACTTTAGTCACGCCAGGAGCGGGCTTCGAATGCACTTTTTCGGCCTCCTGCAGAAGCCCAACCCTGTAAAAAATGATCTCCTTAAATATTCGAGTATCCTTTGTAGAAAATAAACATTAAAATATTCGCCGAGGTTTGGTCCTACAACCCCACCTAAGTGATAGCATGCGGTTAGTTTTCCAAAAAATTTAGTAGATGCGAATATGCTGACTTTACAAATATCACGTATTTGCATGTTATTTACCATTTTAATCCAGCTAGTGACTGTGCCAGGGGGGAGGAGTGCTTATATACCAGCCTCGGTTTCTTTAGGTATCAATTCACACGCGCTTCCCTGTGCGTGCTTCGAGCCCAGCTTGCGCTCTCTTTACTGTCCTAATCCAGCGAGTGACCGAGTAGACTTGCTAGTGGATTGTTCGGACGGTGTAGAACTCCATCGGTTCTACTACAGTGGTCATGAGCTGCGAATTACCATCTCAGTAATCATATAGCTTCGAGCGTGGACTGGACACTCTATCATAACAGTCGGCAGCCTCCCCGAGCCGTTGATTAGACTGGCCTCATATTTTCAGCTCCGCCTAGGCAGACTGCGGCAAGACACGGGAATAAGAACCTCCCTACTCCGGAGGCCCCGAGCTAATTTCCAAAGGGATTGGGGTTGGTGTTAAGGTTGGGGATACGGATGGTGTCAGAGTTAGGGCTAGGTTGAGGATCACGGGGATGCTAGGGCTAGGGTTAGAACAGCGGGATAGGAACCCTTCCCAGAGTTCTGCTCAAGGTCAACTGTATCTCCGAGGAGGGCATGCCTATCCCTGTGTCTTACTCTTAGACTAAGTCTAAACATTTCCCCTTTTAACCCTGCATCATTCCCAAATCTAAATCGCAATAATAACCTTAATCGTATTCCTAACACTGGCCTTCAACAGACATTAATCCTAACCCCGACCCTAGCCTTAATCTTGCCATGACTCGAGCCCTGTCTCCATTCTATACTATTCCCCTCCCCGTGCCGTGAATTCTGCATACCAGTTTGTCAGGTGGGTCTTAGCGGACATTCCCGGTAGTGAAGATCAGGCTGCAATTAGTCCCCGCCGGTGTGGTCTTCTGGCAACCCTACCCGACGAGAAACACCAGTTAAGCATGTCTGCTTCACTTGGGTTTGGCGACCAGCACACGTGCGGCACACGCAGATGGGGACCTCCTGTTAAATCAGTCAGTTATCCAGTGCCTGCCACTACAATAGGATGGGTGCCCGCAGGCCCCCCCTCACTTATATCTTGCATGAGTCACTGCAGTGACCAAGTATTACGCGAGAACTATCAGTCAGGCGGCCTATCTCTTCCTTTCGTTAAGAGCTTACAGGTAATAGGTCAAAGTCCCCTGCCGTCTTCGTTTTATAGTGCCATGTATAGACCGAATCTCGCGCAGCCATGCACTGTCCTCACGTCGGTGACAACGCGAACAGCTAAGTCCACGGAATGAGATTTCATATGACTGATTCACCAGGTGGTGCAAATAAGTACGCCGCCTACTTCTCCATCTGGTTGTCCCGCGGGGATGGTACATCACATGGCGTTGTCGGCTGCCTACAAAGGACGTAGTTTTTTTCTTTTTTAAAAGTGCTTGTAAGCCAGGTGAAAAAAAAACACGTAAACGTTGTTTACTGAGTGTCTAGCCGTGGTCGTGCGCTTCGCAGTGTCGAGACGGCTGGGTGACGAATACTAGGTAGGAACTGCGTCTGGAGGTGGTGGAAGACCATGAACGGTAGTATTTCCCTCTTCCTGTCCGACTGTGCTGAGATTTTGCAGCGGCGTATGGGCCAACAGCAATGGATACAGGCAAACACACGTGCTGTTTGTGACATGTGCAGGGAGCGAATTGTCTGAGGATTAGGCCCACGGTTCCGAGAACTGTCAGGAGCATGTAGCAGCGAAGAAGCTGTCTTTAGGCTTCGGGCAGGAATGACAAAGCCAATTCTATAGGGCCAGGGAGTCTTATATGATGATTATATCCCAGTCTGCATTGTTTGAGAAAACTGGTGGTAGTCCCCTCCCCAAACCCTCAATCTTAACCCTAGACACATTTCAAAAGGGGTTATGTGTGATCAAAGGGGTTTTTGCCCTACGTTATCCCATTATATTGTAGCCATCCAAGTCACTATTTTTAACCCGCAGCAATAGTTCTAAAGGATGTCAGCTTTCATATTGACCCAACTGTGAAAAACTCGGCGCCTCGGTGGGATTCGAACCCACGCAGTAAGGGGGAAGGCTTTAGTACAGCCAACGCTCTAACCACCTGAGCTACGAGGCCCCGCCGGACGACGCGAGTTTAATCACATTTGGGTCAAGTTACCCGCCCAACCTACTGCAACGTCTGGAATCCACCAAATCTGATACAGTAAGTTGACTGCCCAAGCAGGATTTCCTAAGTAATTCACCTAGAATCCACCAGATGACTACTAGGCTCACGTAATTCATTGATATTTTGGTAGATTTTGAATAATTCATATTAAACTCGCGTCGTCCGGCGGGGCCTCGTAGCTCAGGTGGTTAGAGCGTTGGCTGTACTAAAGCCTTCCCCCTTTCTGCGTGGGTTCGAATCCCACCGAGGCGCCGAGTTTTTCACAGTTGGGTCAATATGAATTATTCAAAATCTGCCAAAATATCAATGGATGTCAGCTTTATTATAATGAGTGTTGATCGTTTGCCGGTGGCAAGACTACATCAAGCATACTGAAAACGAGATCAGACGAGGTGATTGACATTAAGTCGCAGGCGACGATGCTCACGATGCGCCCCACGGAGTGACGCACCATCAGAAACCCGACTGCGATTTGGTTCATAATGATGGCGGACTTGCGTAGCGCCTACGGCACTCTCTCATATGTCACACACCTGTGTCCGGTGGCAAGAAGAAGTCAGGGCGACCAGAGACGGGCTCGGGCACAGTGGATGACAAAGCAAAGCGGCCCCTTTACAAGACCTGGTCTCTGCATCAGGTATCAGGCCTTTACGGAAACAAGGGACTCCGATCTCACATTCGTAAATGAGGCTTGAAAGCCACATTAAGAAGGAGCCATTGAGCCTGACTCATAGTCGGCCAGTCATTCACAACACACGCACAGGCACACTACAGTTCGACGGTCGAGTTCGACAATGTCCACCGTGTACTCCGCAGCAAGGTAGAGCAAGGACGGTGACTTGCGCGTGAATTAGTTTAAAATGATAGTACACTGTCACAGCGTCTACCGTATGCGCCCTTCCCCACTCCCCACCTGGGCCCGACGTCAAGACAGGGTCAAAAAGGCCGGAGGCGGGGGGAGAGCGCAGATGGCTGGCACAGTCAGACCCGCACTTAGGCGTGCCACCAACATCCTCTGGTCCACAACACACACTTGACCAGGATTTTAACCAACAACGACGAAAGAGTGGAGACTGGCCAGCCAAAGCCGCACTTAGGCGTGCCGCCACATCCGACTCGGATCCCACGGAGTGAGAGTGCCATAAAGGCCACATTCAGAAGGTGTCATTGCAGCCTGACTGTTGCCCTACCAGCGGGCCACTCCACAGCAGCAGCGCACACCACACTGGGCCGACTGCGAGGTCCAAGTTATACCGTCAGTTGGCAATCTTACAAGCCATAGCTTTTAACGCATCGTGATAACTCCAAGCGCGTCAAATTGTTTATAGTTATGGTGGTGGTGGT
>CACRXP010000283.1:99016-116981 GCA_902702965.1 Spirometra erinaceieuropaei | reverse complement strand
AGGAGGAGGAGGAGGAGGAGAAGGATAGCAGTGGTTGTTCGAGATGGCGGTCAGAGTTAGTTGACGACGTAGAAGGCGAGGGAGGGGTGGACGGAGAGACGACGATTGGCGCAGTCCGAGTGCTGAAGCTGGTCCGAAGGTGTCCAACAAGTCCAGTTGTCGCCCGGAATGTCCACTGACACCGTGGACACGTTGGGGCGGTTGGGCGTTGGCGTTGCGAGGTTGGCGCAGCTGAGATTTGCGTACTTCTTGATTGTCTCTTAGATCGCTCTGCCTGTCTTCACTGTCCTCCTCCAGGTCGGTCGGTTCTCAAGTGAGGTCTTCCCAGTCGGCCGGGTTAATCTGCAGACACTTCAGGGAGGTCTTCAGAGTGTCCTTGTGTCGACCTGTTTGGCCTCCTTGGCGGCGGGAACTCGTGGTGATATCTCCATAGAAGAGTTGTTTAGGTAGCTGCTCGTTGTCCATCCGCACGAGGTGGCCGCTCCAACGCAGCTTCAGTTGTCGCAGCATGGCATAGATACCGAGGATTCCCGTCAGTTACAGTACGTCAGTGTCGGGGATTCGGTCCTTCCACCTCAGCTTCAGTATCCGTAGGAGTCAGTCGAGATAGAAGTGGTTGAGCCTACGCGCCTGCCTCTGCTCCATGCAGCAAGGTCGGGAGGATGACGGCCGTATACCTCTTCAGTTCCCTACTGAGCTGAAGACCGTGACGATTTCAAACTGTGTTTTGAAGACTACCGAAGGCCTGACTGGCCTTGGAAATTCGGTGAGCCACTTCGTCGTCGATTTTTGTGTCGCGGGAAAGGGTACTGCTCAGATACGCGAAGGTGTCTACCACTTGCAGATGGGTTCTGTTCACGTTGATTTTCGGCGCATTGTGGGAAGGGGCTATGTTGGGTGGCGGTTGGTGCATGATCACCGTCTTCTCCGTTTTTGTTTTGAACAGATTAATTAAATAGCGCTAAAAACTAGTCATCGAGCAGCATAATTCTATAATAATTCAGTTACCTCAGGAGGCCGGCTTTCGAATGAACTCCTCGTCCGCCGCATGAAAAACTACACTCTGTAAAAAAGGGCTACTTATGTAGCATGATTTTTTCTCGTCCAATTATATTTCATGGAAAACATGCATAAGAATATTCATTCTTTCGCTCATTGGGTAGAAAATTACGTCTTCTTCCAATCTTATGCTCGAAAGAAGGGTATAATTCGGTTTTCAAAATCTTTTCAATTCCCGAATAATTTTGAACCCGCTCTACCCTTACACCTGGATTCAGGGTTTCCAAACTATATGCCGTATATTTTCTGTGTACTGAAAACCACACATTTCTCTACGGTACTAAAGGGAGACCATATAGGATTCAAATTTAGCAGTGGATTTGATCCATATTGTTAACTTTACAAGCCACATTAATAAATGCAGAGACATGACGATTTGTGAACGGTCATTTCACGGTATTTAAAAGTCCCATAATTAAAAACTTTTTTAAAACCGAATTATGTCCCTCCTTCGAGTATAAAATTAAAAGAAGACGTCATTTTCTACCGAACGAACGAAAGAATGAATATTTTTACGCACGTTTTACATGAAATATAATTGGACTTTTAGGGGCATCGAAAATCAATGAGAAAAATTCACGCTTCATAAGTAGTCATTTGCTACAGAGAGTAGTTTTTGCATGCAGCCTGAAGAAAGTTCATTCGAAAGCCGGCATCCTTGGGTAACTGAAATATAATAGAATTATGTTACAGGCTGACTAGTTTTACAACCCAACTCAATTAATCTTTTCGAAAAGAGAACGTATTTCGGAATTTTGGTTGACATTTTATCAGTTAGCCCACCTACTGCATATGAGGCCGCATACCTCAAGCAGCACTTAATTGCACTCACTCATCTCCTGACCGGTATGCTAGCACAAGAGTTAGTCGGGTTTGTCCTGTGTCAAGATAAGCTGGCTTATTTTACAAGTGATAAGTCAAATTTAATCAACTAACAACAGGGGGTTTCTTCCATTTTGGTTTCCCGTGGCTTAAAATTTTGTCATATTGTTCGCTTTGGCATTAATAACTGGTGCTGAGAGAACTATCGAAATGAAAGGAGGAGGAAGAAAAAGAATATGGGGGAGTAGGAGGAGGAGGGGGGTAGAGGGAAGAGGGGGGGAGAAGGAAGGCAAGTCACTAACTGCGGAATACCGGATGTTGGCGAAGAATATGGCGGGACTCCTGGTCCATGTGACAGATCCGATGCTAGTGGAAGGCCAGCTTGGTGATGCGATTTTACTTCAAAAAGAGTCTGTCTCGCAAGCCGACTAGAAGAAGAAGAAAAATGACGTTCAGTCATGTCTCGTTCTTAGAACATGAGAAAGAAGACAAAAACAGATGACAGCGAAAAAACACCAGCCCAAAAAGCCTTCTTTAGGTAGTTAAAGAATCCCGCGAAATAACAAAATGCCTTAGGAGAAAAGTATGCCGTTATCTGACGCAGCCCCAAGCCCTGAACATCAAAGAAAGAGCGGGACTCTAGGTAAAATCAGACTGGCGCGAACAACCAACGCTTAAATGGTGGGGAAGTCAACCTTCAGATAGAAAGAGGAGAAGCTTAATTTCTGAGAAAAATGAAACAAGCTTATCATGTTTAATTCAGTCCCTGACGCCCTGACCATGCGCATTTCTGACCATGAAGGTGAAATAGGGCTCTCAAGGACAGTACGGAGATACACCCGGCTGCTAAGTGTTGTGACGTCACATTTACGTGCCGTAAAATTATAAAAAAAGCCATTTTGTTGGATCCAGAAGCTGGCTATTAACTAATGCGTCGTAAGGTTAATAGAGGCCACAGATACCTCGAGTAACTGCAGCAATCACGCTGAGCGAACGAAGAAATCATGGGAGAAAGGCGGGTTGGTTTCTTAAAATGAGCCACTATTTTCGCATCCATCCACACAGGGACACTTGTATGCTTCAGGGCAGGAGTCTAACTTTCTTCCTTTCGCATAATAACCTTGAGTCGTTGTTCATTTGATCTAGTTAAGGACACCCTCCAGGTGACATCAATCTGCACACCCATGAGAAAGGCGAAGATTTACTCTAATTTTCGAACTCTAAAAGCAGGAGGCGTGCGTTCCCGTTTTCCTTTGCCCAAGATGTTTGGACGATTTCGCAGTCGAAAACTTTCATGAATTAAACATAAAGACTGTCTACCTATATGCTTCACAAAGTCCAGGCTAGATAATTGGAACCACAAGTCTATCTTACAAGTTGGCACCGGAAGCCGAATCATGTCTTTGTAACAGTCGCGCTCCAGTTAATGTGGCCATCAGTTACTTAGAGCTACCATTTGGTCGAGACAACTGTTTAAAAGTAGAAACAAGCCGTAATCATGTCTCGCACTTTTTCGCCTATTATAAACGCCATTCTGCTTAACGGCGGCGATGGTCAAGAAGAAAAAGGTGGAAAGAAAGGCTGTATTTTGAGAAGACTAACGAGACCAGCAGCATACTTTTAGCCAGTAAGTCATTGTGGTCTGCATAGCCCGTGCACACCTCAGGGTTATGCCAATAGGCCTAAGGAACCTAAAGCACCACATGGAGGAGTGAAGTGTGAGACGGTAGCGGGGGCGCTTCACGGGGAGGGTAGACGGGGGAAGCTATAACAACGACGGAGATTCATAATGAGTAGTCACAAGCTCACGTCAATAGCCCTAAAAAATAAAAATGACTGACTGGCCTACAATGAGAGGATATTGTTGAAGTGTAACGCTACCTTACGTGGGAATTCAATGAAGGCAGCTCTGGGTATACGCGCAGATTTTGCTGATTTCCAGTCCGCAAGGAGGACACACAACAGAGCACCTGACAGTTTTTTTCCAGAATAACCCATAAATTATTTTTCTCTCTAGTCTTTTTGTACATAAAGGTGGAGTTTCTTTTTGTTGTTTGATATATAACATGCTTTCGTGTCTTCCTAAATTTTGTGCTACCGGTCCGACACGAAATGCAAATATGCCTAGTCTCTTGCGTCACCTCAGGTAACTGGGGCAGCGTTTCGATCGGATGACCTAGGGTATTTCTGCAACATTGTACTACCATCCTCTCGTGAAGCTCTTCCTTCTGACTAATTCCAACTTTTGCAGAACCCTAAAGTACTTTCTGGGTTCTTAGAACAGGCGACTTGCTTTTTGTTGTATAAAAGAAAAACAAAAAGGACTTCAATGCACCTTGTCTGTAAGTAGAGCGCAGATCCTTTCAAATTGTATCTGTCAGCAGTTTTCAGGTCCGCTCTCCATGCGTTTGCCTGTTTCCAACGCAAGTGCTCAACGGTCCTTCAGACCGGAGGACATAGCAACTGTCCGCAAATGGACCGTTTCCGGCCGATTAACTTACACAGTCTGACGTCCTGAGCCTCTATTCGTGTCGGTACTCTACCAGCCGTGTCGGTAGCGTTTAAGTGGGCAGAGGGAGTTATTGCTACAATCTACGGCGGAAAACACTCTAACTTCTATCACACAAGCACAAGTTACTGGACAATTGTCATGCGCGCGTTCATTGGCGGTTTTCTCATTTCAAAACTGCTTTTAAGCTGTTCTTCGCAAATTAGTCGCAGTCTCCTGTAAAAGCGGATATTTGGAATGGTTGTTACAAGAAGTATTGTTGTTTTATGGAGTATTACGGGCTTAATTTGCATAGTTTTATTGTGCGAAGATATATGACATCTATAAATATGCTTCCAAATGATAAAATACAGTAAGTAAACTAAATTGATGGAAAATCGTCAACCAATCTGAGACCAGTTCGAACACATCCAACAAAACACCAAATTAATAACGAACGACCACCAGTTAAGTAAGAATGCAAAATAAGTATTAAAAGTACTACCTCGTTGATTAGAAATAAAGATTTTTTAGAAATGTATAAATGCCGAAAACGTGAAAATTCCTGTCAAATGGGTAGACTTCAGTTCCAGAGGTACGTAATGCTTGTCCATGCAAATAGCTGACTAAATAAAGTAGCATAGCATATCAACTTGTAAAAAAAGGTCTTTTGCATGTAATTTCACTAGATATCCTCCAAAAATTAGTGTCAATTGATGTCTGGCATGGAGTCAAGTGCGAAATGTCCACTCATGTACTTCATGATTCTGTCGCATGAGATTGTTGTAAGTTTCCCGTTTTTGTATTATTATCGATGTAGTTGATTAAAGCAAAGGGGATTTCGCCTGATTCTACCTATAGAGACGTCACAGGAGTAAGGATTTTTATAAGGCCACATGTTGACAGGCCGGTCAGTGATTAATAAATTCGAGTCAGATGTGGTGCTGTAACCACACCTGAGGCAAGCAAACTCCGGCAACCCCTACTACGGGGTGGGGCCGGGGAACGCACAGGCGACGAGGTCAAGTAATTGTATGCAAAATAAAAGCTATTGAGAATGCGTAGTTGTACTTTGAGTGGTAGAAACATAGTTGCCTAACCCTTAATCCTTAACCCTAACTCCTAACTCAAACCCCTAACCCTAACCCCTAACCATATCCCCTAACCCTTAACCACAGCCCTAAACCCTAGCCCTGAAACACCCAACGCGAAAGTTAGAAGGAAACGACAGGCTGAGGGTCAAAAAGGACCACCGGCATTGGGCCGAAAAAGGTAGAAACGGCAACAAAGAAACAAGGCCGCCAACAGAACACACACCGTCACGCACAGCAACACCATGCCAACACACTAACACCAACTCAAAGTAATTAAATAGGTCAACGGCACTGGGCCCATCAGGTGCGGCCACATAACCACATCTTGCCTAAATTTGAATTAAATTAACAGATCCAATTATAAGAGTATTATTTCTTGTATCGGAGGGACTTTTCCTACGTAAATGTATTGCGTGATTTTTGGAGATGATGAAGTCCGTTGAGTTTCAGTGTTCTTGAAATTCCAGTAAATACTTTTTGGTTCCCAATCGACTTCCCAAAATGCTAGGTTCTGTGCTGTGCGTTTATCAAGACCTACAAAATAAGATATTTATTGAATGCGTTTATTGAAGTAGCAAGTTCTTGGGCATTACTTTTGTGAGCATGGCCGTTTTGGTCGCATTTGAAGACCCATTCATACATGAAATCTCACCGTCAAAAGAAATTAACGCCCGCAAAGAACGTCAGCAAGGATTATGCTTTTGTTCGATTAAAAAACCCCCTAATTTGTTACTCTTTAAAAAAGTTTGCTAACACCGTATTTCACCAACTTGTATCCATATACTTAACCTCTGTCTAAGGTAAAGTCAAGACAAAAATGAACCTTTGGCCGACTTTTTTATTTCTTTCAAAAATACCGGTAATTTTTGCCGCAGACAAGAGAGCTCACTTTTGTCTTTGTACTAGAGCCATTTGTGTAATCTTTGCATACTTTTGGTCTTGTTTTACGATTATGAGTGCATATAAGAGTGACTATATCAGTGGCGGAATATTGCTCAAATTGAGAAGACTCTGTACGTTATGTTTCTAAATTAAGCATTATCAGAAATTGACCAATGTAAAAAATATCTTGCCACATGTTTACAGTAAAAATTACCATTTGACGATGGACTCTCTCACAGTTACTTATGATGCATTCGCAAATGGCAAGATAATATTGGTGAGTTTAGACAAAATATTGTCTGTGTGCGTTATTACTGCATTTTTGGACAGGAAAGCGTAGAGCTTCACACATCTGACTTTTTGAAATCGATAAAACGTCCAGTTTTCTAAAGATAACCCCGGTTATTCACATCCCGACTTACCTGACTTTGGCGGACCAACAAACAGATTTTCAAGTGCAACGATTTCTAATCGGTAATACACCCGAGGTTACCTTACTCTTCTCTCAATGAAGAGCATGCTCAGATGCGCAAACTAAGTCTAGGGCAGCTATTATCAGATCGTCCAGTACGAATTTTGTATACAAAAAACAAAGCAGTCTTATTCACCAAAGTATGCATTCATATTGTCAGTGCACTTTTGCCATTTCAGCAGTAGTTCTTTCATTCCGATGGTGTAAAAGCCATGTAATCGATAGTCAATAAAATATTTAAGGCTTTTTTACGAGAATGTCGGAACCAAACTGTTTTCCTAAGAAAAAGTTGTCCAAACTCCGGTAGAAGTTGTAGTCAGTAAGGACAAGATATGATGAGTATGGTGGACGATAGGGAACTTCCAACTCAAACTGCTGTAGTTTTGCCACTGTCATTTATGCGGACTGGTCTAGAGTTTTCAAACAGCAAAATAGCAGTCCATCGCTTTGTCAACCTAGACTGTTTTTCTGCAAGTTTTGGATCATCTGTCCCAGATGGTTGCCGTATACTTCTGTCGTGATCGATGAGCCGATTTTAATGAAATCATAGCTGATCACACTTGCACTAGACCACCGAACACTCATCATCAATTTCTTTTTACAAATATTGTGCGTTTGGTTGTTTTCGTGACTTGTCTTTATCCAACCACTGTACTGAACACTTTCTCATCGTATTGGCTCTATTTCTCATCAAATGCTACAACTCGATTCAAAAATTAAACTATTTCTGCGACGAGAATGCAACATCATGCAAGCCTCCGAACATTTTTGTTTTTGATTTTCATTCAGTTCACGTTAAACCCACTTATCCAACTTTTCACTTTACTGACTTCCCCTAGGTGAGGTGATATTAATTGTCTGCTTATACCAAACATCACAGTTAACTCCTGTGCACTTTGAGATGAATATGACTAGACTGTGACATTCACTTCGCCAGTATCCACCTTAATTCTAGCCGACCGCGTGGCTCATTCGTGAGGTCACTTGCCAGAGCGAAATTTAGCAAACCAACTTGAAACTGCCTCGTGTGTGGTAATATCATGGCGAAGGACAACATAAATATTCCGAGCTGTCTGCGACCCCGTACTCCCACACAAAAACTTATATTTCAAGATTGCCCGAATTTTCGAATTTTCCATCTCTAAACAAGGACAGAAAAAGTTCTTTTAATATTTTTAAAGCGCAAAATGATTTAGAAAGAAGAAATATTTGTGACACCTCTCTAACAAAGACAAAAGAATGTTAACATGAAATTAGAAACTGCCAAATTTGCCCACATGTCTCACTACAAATTTTGTACTTGACGGCATAATAACATAATAACTTATCCAAGTATGAGGTAACGTAGATTTCCTGTCAAATTTATAAACACTTTACCTTACAAAGCGATTTGCAAACACATTTTGCATGCAAAAAGGGCATTGTCCTGAAGGGACCAAACAAATAAAAAAGACGTGTAACGTTTTAGGGGCTTAAAAATAACGATCTCAGTTTTCGTCATTGTTTTTAATGAGTTATCTCACATGCCATTAGTGTTTTAAAGTAACGGAAACAGAACAGCTGGTGAGCTACAGTTTACTCCCCAAAAACACGCCAGTCTAAACCGCGGCATTTGTTGTGAACTGTTTTTGCCATCGACGTCCTTGCCCATAAGGTCTCCTCGCTTGCCCATTTTTCGCGGTACGCCCTTCCGTTGTTAGAGCATTTGAACAGCCCGCTGAAAGCAGCTCAAAATCGCTGTTGTCCTTTGACTATTCTAAAAAGCGGCGTAGTTTTTCTTCGTTGAATTTGCTGTTTTTAAAGCTATACTTCTGGTTCAAAGAAACGGAATAAGTTGAAAATACTTTGCCATGGTTAAGTTGTATTCGTTTCATCCACTTAAATCAACCCATTTTGCTTGTTATCACACTATTAGTTTGCGGTCAAAGTGATATCCTTACTTTATACCAATTCGAGTCTGTGAGTAGGAAGTTTCTAAAATACTTTTGTTGGGTATGAGTGTATGGGTCCTGGTCCTAGGACAGACTAATAAAATAACCAGGGGCAAGAGCACAGTATTTGGCTCCATTCAGGAAAGAAAAGCCAGGTAATCTTGGTATATTGCGTCCTCGTCTTTTTTTGTAATGGACGCCTCCGAGCTATCTTAACTAGATGGAATGTAATCTACTTATTTGTGAAAACAATCTGGAAGAACTGTGAGAAATGCTCAATGCCTGCTTTCACTGACAGACACCTTAATATCCTCATAGTTCCTCGGGGCTTGGTTTCCTGGTGAGTGTGCTCTTTTTCCGGTAGCCATAGAGAAATTTAGTGAAGGGACACAACGTGATCCCTCAACATTTTTCCGAATGTTTACCCACTATCGCGCGCTCCTTTCCGCCTGGTTTCTGTTCCCTGAGTGGGGTCATAAACTGCATTCTTGCCCAACCGTTTTTTTTTCAGAAAGTTGGATAAAACGTTTACAAACTATTCTCCTACTTTATTCATTCTACCAGCTGAATATTTTTTATATCATATGAAGCGTTTTACTCCTATGGAAGATTTCTGTCTGACCCAGGAGACTATGTCAGTTTTTGTCTCGTCTAATCATTTGGGCTCAGCTTTTTAATTTAACGGCTGTCGGACGGCGGTTCCATACAGCTCAGTGTTGCAGAACAGATCTCTGAATTTTTTAAAATGCTTACGTAATTGTGCTGTTTCGCAAATACAGTAACACCGTTTCACGTGTAAAGAGGAACATTCAATTCGTGGCTTACGAGAAAAAAGGTCACGGAATGCGATCTAAAGTTCTTATGACGCACGAACCTCCCACCTCGCATCCATGAAAGTTATACTGCGTTTAGGAGCGACCGATCTCCAAAAGAAGGCATACTTTGGTTTGTACAATATCATTCATTAACAAAAAATGATCATTTTATTGGGAACCATCAAATCAAAAAGGCGGCTTTATGAGAGGTCAGTTATTTATTGAGTTCTAAAATTACTGTCAGGAGGGCAAAAAAGTATGATACAACGACAAAATGATAAAAACAATGACAAATGCAACGTTTTAATACTTTGTTGATGGTTATATTACCATTAAAACTGCTGTACGTCGTGAGGACATAGAGAAAACTAAGATGTCTATGGCGGTTTGGTTTATACAGTTAATAGGCATAAAATTCAGTTCCTGCAGAACTGAAAGGCTCTTTCTTACCTTGTCCCAATTTTCCCGCTTAATGCGAAGAGATTTTCGACAGGACTGATGTCAGGACTGTTGGCAGGGATAAATATGCTTTGCAGGCTGGGGTAGAAAAATTAGATTACAATCATAGGCTAAATTAGAATCACACGTCCTTTGAGCGGTAAACGCGGACATTGTCCTGCAAAAGTATAGTGCCCATTCGACGCGGGAGATTGTAGTTTTAACCGAAGGTGTACTTTACGATGTCGATGAAGACCTTGCTATTGATAGTCTCCGTTGTTGAACGCCAGGTCGGTTGCTCTCTGAATTCGATGGCCATCCAATCCATCAGAAGCAACTGTTCTTCGAGGTGGCTATCGATACAATGCGTTCTCGTGGGAAGTCCTTCCCATTTAGGGCCAGTGGGGCCGGCCTCAGAAGCTTGACTAAAAATAACACATCATCCCAAAATTAACTGCTTTTCTAGAATGAAATTCTTTGATCAGTGCATTCCCTGACATGCAAAAAACGTTCTTCAATGAGTTCTCTACTTAAAAAATGACTTATCGTGGCGCTTTGCTGAAGGAGGCCGAATTATTTCATCCTTCTTCCAACTATTCGTACAGAAACTATCGATAAGTGTTTCCTGCTACTAGGCTTAAGAGGCACATAACGGTACTTTGTAGTGTACGACAAATAAAATCGTCGTCTTGCTTGCCTGCTCGTGAACCGTTTTGGTTTACCTTGCATAATTCTAGGCACTGTTAGTAATTTTCCACAAAGCTAACAGGCTAATATCGAAAATATTAGCTAACGACTCATGCCGCATTCCTTTCGCTGTCAATTTTCGTATGCGCTAAAAATCGACGTCCGACAGGAGGAGTTTCGACATCATCGCACGACGTGCCACAGAAAAGTGACAGTATGTCGTGGGTACTCAATATATATTTGTTTACGCCTACAGTCAAACAATTTTATTGCTGCATTTTATGACATAAATTCAAGAGTTTGCAGAGTAAAGCCTCTAAAGCCTAATCCGCTCCTTGTTTTTTGGAAAGTAATGTGGTTTCGCGTACCTGAATCCACATGATTTTCATGGACGCAAACTCCCACTTGCTTGGTGATCTTCTCGCTTATGTTACTGCTCCTTTATAGCACGAAGCGCTACGGCAGGGGACTTTGACATATGGTATTAAATAACGAAGGAAATTATTTAGATATCAGAAAACGTCCGATTTTATTTAACCTCGGCCCGTTTTCCATCCATAAGACAGATTCGAAATGAATCCTTCTCTGGCAAAAGGCTTTCCGTGTCTTAAATCACTTCAATAAACAAAAACAATAATACTAAATGTATGGGGTACTACTTTCGCAAATTTCGATCACGATATTTCATGAATTAGGCCAGTTATTGTACTCGTTGCCTTCCTTCCCGCTGGCTAAGAGTCAGAGGCGTGCTTCGCCCATGTTTCTGCTATTGTTGTTGTTGTTGGTGGTGGTGGTGGTAGTAGTAGTAGTTGTTGTTGTTGTTGTTGTTGTTGACAAGAAGTCGGGAGTGTTCTCAGCAGTAGTGGGAGTGGAAGAAGTGGCAACCGTCGTCTCCGTCACGTGGAGGTTGTGGCAGGGATGCTGAAGGTGGTGATTAGCAGCGTCGGCGGCGGTGGCGGCGGCGGCGGCGGACCATCAGGAGTGTTATCGCCGGTGATTTTGGTGGTGGTGGTGGTCGTCGTCGTCGTCGTCGCCGTCGTCGTGAGCGTCGCGGGGTTCGTGACAGATGTGTCGACAGAGGCATTTGCAGAAGCAGTAGGTGGAACTGCTGTGTCCTTATTGCATTCAGTATGAAGACGTCTTCCGACTCTTATCCGTGCGTGAAGTATCCGTTGACAGCAAAGGCCTGTTGGGGGGGGGGGTTAGAGGTTGGTTCTGCAAGTCAGGGGTGCCAGAGACTTGCGAGCTCCTCTCTTGGCTTTGACAACGGCGACCCTGTTGGCCTCGTGCTCCAGTCTTTACTGCTCCTCTGCAAGCCTGTCGATTCTGGGTGATGTTCTCCCAGGTCCTCCGGTTGATTTACGCATTCTTGAAGGAAGCTTTCAGAGTCCCCTCGTAACGTTGCTTCCGTCCTCCACTCTAACGACTGCCTTTGCGAAGTCGCGGCAGAATGGCCTCCCAACACGTGATCTCTCCATCGTAGTTGGATTTGCTTCACCATGGCGTGGATGTTGATGATTCCGGTTCGTCCCATGACTTTCGTGTAGGGGATTCTGTCTTGCCACTCCAACTACTACGGAGGCACCTGAGGTGGAAGTGATGGATTCCATATCGCCCTCTCCCTAGGACCTTTTTAACTCTACTGAAGGAGGATGGATGGGAAGGGGAGCAGAACTACTAAATGTAGGGGTACATACAGCACCGGATGCTCTTACTTAGTTTAGCCCGCTAGTTGAGGCATTTACCCGGAACCTAGCTTTGAGGGGTCGCAGATGAGAACTAGCTAACTACTGCCTACTGCTAACTAATGAAAGTACGGAAGAGCCAGCACCTGCACGAGGCAGATGATGCGACCTGCAACATCTGTACGGCTTTCCCCTAACATGACATCCCTACACCCCAGTATACAGCATTAAACCCTAAAGGTCTTGCGTTCATATTGGAGCCAACACTGATATATCGTGTATCGATACCTTTGCTCCACCTTCGTTCTATGATTTCCAGCACAATTTTAGACTTCAGATGGCTTTGTTTTGCAATCGCTTGCTTATAAACGTTTCTTATGCTGGGCAGTTAATTTACATAAGTCCGGTGAATAGCATTTCATAAAAAAAGTACCGTCTGCTTGCAAAGTCATATTAAGACGACGATGAAAACAAGACATTTCGCCGCGAGCCGAAGTTTCAGTCGCGTAACATGCAACTTTTTTGCAGAATCTGGTAACTGTTGCACGTCTGCCTGTGAAATAGTCGGTATGTTGTTTTTCTTCCTCAACCCTCTCTCCCCCAAAACTTTTGTCCAAGTAAAAATTAATTAGCGTTCCTAAAGCGAACTTTCCTGTCCATACTTATCTATCATCCAATGGAGAGTTTTCCAAAATAGGTAGATTCCTTTGTAACCAGTAACCGTTCTTTTAAAAGTACAGTAGATGCGCTAACTCATGAAATGTCAACCAAAAGTTCGATATGCGTTCTCGTTTCGAAAAGATAAATTGAGCAGTGTTGTAAAACTAATCATGATGCAGCATAAATCTATAATGATCCAGTTACCTCAGGGTGTCGGCTTTCGAAAGAACTTATTTTCGGCTGCATGCAAGATCTGTACTCTGCAAAAAGTGACTACTTAAGTAGCATGCAATTTTCTCATCGATTTTCGATGTCCTTGAAAATTCGATTACATTTCATGGAAAACATGCATAAAAATATTCATTTTTTTACTTATTCGATAGAATATCACGTCTTCTTCCAATTTCATACTCAAAAGAAGAGTATAATTCGGTTTTAAAAAATTTTCTGATTCCCGAATAATTTTGAACCCGACCTACTGTTACACTTGCATTCAGGGTTTCAAAACTACAAGCTGTATATTTTCCGTGTGCGGAAAACCATGCATTTCTCTATGGTGTTAAGAGGAAACCATATGAGGTTCATAAAATTAAGCAGTGGATTTGAGCAATATTGTTAACTTTACAAGCCACACTCGTAAATGCAGATACAGGACGTTTCATGAACGGCCATTTAACGGTATTAAAAAATCTCACAATTAGAAACTTTTTTAAAACCGAATTATACTCTTCTTTTGAGTATGGAATTGGAAGAAGACGTGATTTTCTATCCAATAAGTAAAAGAATGAATACTTTTATGCATGTTTTCCATGAAATATAATTGAATTTTCAAGGGCATCGAAAATCAATTAGAAAAGTGCATACTACTTAAGTAGTCATTTTTTTCAGAGTATAGATCTTGCATGCAGCCGAAAATAAGTTCGAAAGCAGACACCCTGAGGTAACTGGATCATTATAGATTTATGCTGCATCATGATTAGTTTTACAACACTACTTAATTTGTCTTTTCGAAACGAGAACGCATTTCGAAATTTTGGTTGACATTTCACGAGTTAGCACATCTACTGTATTTTCTTTTATTCTAAGGTCGCAATATTTAGGGGTTTATCGGCTAATTAATTGCAGTTATTGAGGGAACTTCTGTTAATTTTTGAATGATATAGAACAAACAGTTGTGTGCCGAACGTGTTAGGGGGAGCTCCATTCCGAAATGATAATTTGGCGTCTAACATCAAGCGAATCATAAAATCGATAAAGTACACGCAGGGGTCATGGGCTAGCACCTGTGTTGTCATGGCCTCAAAGAGACTCGGCTTACTCGGTGCATGCGTATACAATAAATTCCAGTTAAACAGACATCCGGCCATTTCAGTCGAACGTTTATTAGGAGGTAAATGCTGAAGAGCAAAGACAGTTTTTATGCATGCCCGCGACCCGATCGGCTTATTTAACCTACGTTTCCGTATGACTGTGGCGGGGTTACGAGAATAACCCGCATTTTGGACAAAGGATGATGCGGTCTGCTGACCGCCCGTTCAAACAAGTGTTCCCGCGAGCGTGGACGACACTGAACGATGCAAGCGCGGAGACCTACAAATGATGCTGGATTGCACGGCGGTTGGTTTTAGCCAGGTATGACTTATAAGTAGGAGCATAAAAAGGGTCTGGGAATGTAACGCATCTAAAGATCCGGAGTTGGAATATTCACACACACTACGATCAACGCTACGATTGTGACGGTGAAACCATCAAGCAAGTGGTTAAAACTCACCCAAGGACAGCAGCACGTTAGGATTGTGAAGAGGATGGCACACCGGAATGCCATGAAATTCACTACTGAAGTGCGACTCTATTCTGTGCAATAATGCATTGAATGTCGTGTTTGTATGGTTGTACTCTATACAGGGGACGTCTCAAGTCACCCTCATTCGTCTTCTCCAAAATATCTCTTAATCTCATTCTGCTGCAAGATATACACACACATATCTTAACTGCGTTGTACTTACAGTAGGTGTGCTAACTCATGAAGTGTTCACCGAAATTTTGAAAAGGGTTTTCGTTTCTAAAAGATTACTTAAGTAGGGTTGTAAAATTAATCACTGTGCAACATAATTATATAGTAATTCAGTTACCTCGGGATGCAGGCTTTCGAACGAACTCCTTTCCGGCCGTATACAAAACCACACTCCGTAAAAATGGCTACTTAAATAGCATGAATTTTTCTCATTGATGTTCGATGCCCTTAAAAATTCAGTTATATTTCATGGAAAACATGCATATAAATAGCCATTCTTCTATTCGTTCAGTGAAAAATTACACCTTGTTCCGATGTTATACTTGAAAGAAGGGCAAAATACGATTTTCAAAAACTTTTATAATCCCCGACTAATTTTGAATCCGACCTGCCGTTAAATTTGCGTTCAGGGTTTCCAAGCTACAAACCGTATATTTTCTGCGTACAGAAAAGCATGCATTTCTCTACGGTATTAGAAGGAACCATAAGGGCTTCATAAAATTCAGCAGTGGATTTGAGTCATATCGTAAACTTTTCAAGCCACCTTAGCAAATACAGAGACACGATATTTTATGAATGGGCATTTCACGGTATAAAAAAACCTCATAATTAGAATCTTTTAAAAACACCGAATTATATCCTGGATGCAAGTTTAACGGTAGGTCGGATTCAAAATTATTAGGATATTATAAACGTTTTTGAAAATCGAATTTTGCACTTCTTTCAAGTGTAACATCGGAACAAGGTGTTATTTTCTACTGAATGCGTAGAAGAATGACTATTTATATGCATGTTTTCCATGAAATATAACTGCATTTTTGAGGGCATCAAACATCAATGAGAAAAATTCATGCTATTTAAGTAGCCATTTTTACGGCGTGTGGTTTTGTATGCGGCCGGAAAGGAGTTCGTTCGAAAGCCTGCATCCCGAGGTAACTGAATTACTATATAATTATGTTGCACAGTGATTAATTTTACAATCCTACTTAAGTAATCTTTTCGAAACGAAGAGGCATTTCAGAATTTTGGTTAACACTTCATAAGTTAGTACACCAACTCTATGTCTGGTAAAAAGGATTATGAATTTACTTGAAATCACTTAAACATACAATATTAGTAGCCAAAATATAGCCG
Source organism: Spirometra erinaceieuropaei (assembly GCA_902702965.1). NCBI lineage: Eukaryota > Metazoa > Platyhelminthes > Cestoda > Diphyllobothriidea > Diphyllobothriidae > Spirometra > Spirometra erinaceieuropaei. The sequence continues at coordinate 100,800 of CACRXP010000283.1, read as the reverse complement.
TCTTTTAGGTTTCTAACTTTTCTGTTACTGACTTCGGGCACAGTTCTCATATGTGTCTTAACTTCTTCTTACTCCTCCAATGACTGGGGCAACCCATTAGTTGAAGACAAAAGCTTCGGTTCGATTTGGCCCAACCAACCCAAATTGCTGTAGTTCAAGGAAGATACTTCTTTCATTCTCGCCACTAAAACTCAGTGTGAGAGTGAATACTTGGCATGACCATTTGAGGTTCTCCTACTGATAACCACAGCAAAGAGAGACTGGCTTTCTCTTGCCTCCGTCTCCCAAATCAGAAAGACCAAGGCATCGAACCGGCTCTCATTTAGTCAGTGCGCGCTAAATCAAAAGCTTTAGCACTAAACCCCGAGCTAATATCTAACGTCGACTTCAAGCGGATATATACACACATTTACTTGCAGACAGTGTACATCGATCCATTCTGACTGCATGTGGGAAGTTGACTTCCAATTTAGAACTCAAAAAGACGGTTGCTTGGTGACGAGCAGTCAGTAGTCGAAGGTTACTGCCATTTTTACATCCCAGTCGTTATTGTGCATCATGCAGTCTTCTGTTTTGGAGAAATATATGTTTGGAGAAGCCGACATTTATTCGGAAAGTCTCGTACTGAGTTTTCAGATTTAAACGCGCTGCAAATGTCAGACTTCACCTGTAGGTGACATTTCACCTTCGCAAGTACAGGAAGGAAAATACTCATTCCGTTTTGTCTTGAAGTCGCAATATCGAGTCCTCGTAAGCGGTTGCATAGCCACAAGCAACTGATAAAATAGGCGGCATGCCACTGGCCATTCCAGTATCTCTCTTCTTGCCGGTCAGCCTTCTACCTTGGCGACTTCCTGAACCTAGGCGACCGCATACGAGGGCTTTTCACTGTAACTTCAAAACGAAGCGGAGGAGCGCACTCCCACCCGAAATCGGGTCTGCAAAACATTCCACTTGTAGTACTACTCCCCATCGCAGCTGACGGGATGCAAGTTGGGGCCTCACATGCCCGAACCCGGTCTCAAACCCCAGGTTTCCGTGGCGCTGCATTAGGACGCAAATGACGGCGACTAAGTCGAATGTGTCCTTCCAGTTGCTCTCGTCTCTGCCATTATTCCCTCTGTGTCACTCATCATCAAGTTGATTGGCTTGATCAAATAAGTAGTCCTTTAAGTAGAGTTTTCAGTGGAGGGGAATATTTCATTTTTAAATGAAACAATGACAATAATCAAAAAACTGCATGTTCTCCCTTCAGGAACTGTGGATTCTGGCCTGCATCACCACATTATGGTAGGACAATCAACGGACAATCGCATCAGACGTCCTACTGCAGTGGCCCAAACCTATGACTCAAGCACTTTGGTCTGAAGGTTGTCGGAAACTAGTTTTCCCCTAGCCAAAGTGACTTCCCATGCTCGAAGCATTCCCTATAAGCAGAGGCACTTCATGGACTGAAGGAGCTAAAGTAAAAGCCATTCACAAGTTATGTACGTAAAAGAGATTGTTTTACCAATGACCAAGATATTTTGGTCACTTTTGTTCGGTAAATAGTCCCTATGAAACTGCCCTATCTGCAAGACACGAAGTCTGGGAGGGTTTAAGCTATCATGTAAAGGAATGCATTCAAAAAGTATTTAAAGTATTTAAAGTTATCGAATCACCATTTATTATGCGCTAATTAACACGCATGTCAATTTGGCCTCGTAAAGTACGCGATTTCGGCCTCCTTTTGAAAATGACAATAAGTCTTTAAGTATATCACAACTGTTCATTCGTAATATTTT
>CACRXP010000283.1:49735-62021 GCA_902702965.1 Spirometra erinaceieuropaei | reverse complement strand
ACTAGAAAGAGACTAAACGCAGCCTCATTCCGGTGTAATTACGCCCCCCCCGCACCACCCCCGGCCCCATAAAAGACCAAAAGCACTTTTTCGTAGCCACGCACACACACGTTCGCCCCCTGGAGCAGCGTGCAATTGGCCTGCTGCTTGGACTGTGTGCGAGAATTGCCTGTGCGTTATCCAGGGTAGGCTGCAGTGCGTCCGTCTGTCCGCACTCCCAGTGAAAGCGCGGTGCACGCGTGAATAACTTTTGGCTCAGCGTATGACTCATTCGGCGCGACACCTTTCTAGACTTTTGATTGGTTGACGAGTCATAGCCAGAGAGGATGAGCCACAACCCTGGAGCATTTGCGTGATGCGCGTGCGCGTGTGCGGTTGTTCTCGGAGTATTAATTGGAGCCTCACCTCATCAATCCGTTCATTCACTCATCTGCCTGCTGCACTCCGCCTGGCCGTTTGAGTGTTTTCCCTGTCCACCATGAAACTAAGCCCTCTCATCTTCCTTTTCATTTGAATACCAGAGTTTGCAAAAGCAATAAAGCGCGTCTATCGTCCCGCTTCCCTGCGAAGTCTCAAGATGGCTTCGAGTGTTGAGGATTTGGCCTACGAGACTGGTTATCAGTACAGGGCAATCGTGGATGAGTTGGCAAGGCTTGGAGACGAAATGCAACACACCTTCCTCGACAGACTCGCCCCAACCTCACTTCCGGTGGATACGCGAACTGCGTTTGTCCTCAGTGGCACAATCGTCCATCGCTTACGGGTACGCCTCCCCTGTTCTGCTGTTTGCTGTTAACTCTTCAGCCTCATCATTCATTCCTCTTCTTTTTCCCATTGTGGACCCACTCGTTCCCTGTCTGTTCACCCGAATAAGTGGTGTCTAGGCTCTTGATCGCCCACACCAAAGGAGCAAAGTGTTAGCTTGACCGAGCGAACTAAATGCATAGTTTTTATATTTAATTGTTCCCAGGCCTCAGACCTCTAAAGGGATCTTGTGTGATGTTTCGCAGTTCCCAGGTGTCCGTCCACCCAATTCGTGATTGTGTTGATACGACAGATTTCTATTATAGAACATCCGCAGTATTTGAATAAAGCAACCGTGAAGCCGGTATAGGGAAATTGCATAATTACAAAAGTTCAAAAAGACAAATGGTAGAATTTGGAGGGGACACTTCTTGCGAAGATGAGTTAGCAGTAGAAGCCAATTGTCTGATATGCCATTGGAAATCAACTGGACAAGTTATTTTTGGTACCGCGAGATAATTGTTCAACTATAATATTATCCATGTGAAGATCTCCTAAGCTTTAATAAACACAATGGTAATATATAAGTTCATATAACGATCATTCCCTACAATGATAATGACCATCGCTGATGCAATTAGCCCCCCGTAATACTGGCTGTTTATGACATCAGGGGCTATCGAATTTTAAAACTGACCGCCGCCTTTATTTCCGATGACAAGGTGCATTTGAATGAGCTCCCGTCACTTAATATACAAGTAGTTTCGGTGGAAACTTTGCCGGAATCCGGCTGCCTTTGAAGCATGAATTAATCGTCCGATAAAACCACAGTCGGCGAGTCACTTTTAGAGGTGCTACCATTTATTCGTTCTCGCGGAATTCAAAACAGCCGAAAATTTATATTTAATTTTGCTTCACTGTCACTCGGAGGTGCGGTCAGCTAAGTGCGTAATGTGGTGTACCGTGTAGCGGGCATGCCCAGCGGGTGTAAGTTGAAAATGGGCTTGCCGTTCATCGCGAACAGTTGTCGCACTAGTACAGTTGTCATCTAGTACATTTACGTACGCCGTCACTGCAACTAATGCCCCCTCGGCGTTATTCACGTTTGCCAAAACAATCAATGCGAGACCAGCTGCAAAAGTGAGACAGTTCAAATGGCATACCTGTGCCACTTAACGTATTCTTGTCTGTGTAAGTGGAGAGATGGTGTGCCAGCCATTGCATTCCTCTTCCCATCCTTATTGGGCAGACGATTCTCCCACGTAAAAAACCTGATAAAAGGCGACAGAACGTCCAGTAATAGGTCTGCTAGGGACACTTGCACCATTTCAACTAAGCATTTTATACTGCGTTCAAGGCTTAACCTTGACCTCCTTGAGGTAATAACGTGGCGCAGTCGAGGGTGCTCGGTTGTCAGTTCAAACCCCAGGTCGCAATGTGGGATTGGACGTCTAATAAAATTGTTATCCCTATTAGCAACCACAGGGGATCACATTTGTTGCATGGCATGTAAACTCTGATCCCACCCGGGGCGATGCGTCAGACTGCGACCACGACGAGGGGCAGTCCAATAATTAAAGCAGCGGTCTCTTTCGAACCATTGGAAACGCACAAACATTGTTCATCTTACTATGAAGTTCACCCCACTCCGCGATGTCTACTTAGGAAAGTCGCCTTTCATGTTTACTACCGTAGGTGGTGCTTTTGCACAGCTAACGAAGTCTAATCACTTCCGAAATAAATATATTGTCATTTCCAGTCTTCCAGGCGCCATGATTCGTGACGAAGAGTTTTGGTTGTTTTTCGGACAGGACAGCACTTACACGTTTGTTCAATACACTTGCAATTGCTCCTTCCAGGCGTTCTTATTCGTACTGTTTGTGCAGAACATGGAACACAAAATAACCAATTCCTTGCTCAGCTAGTAATATTTGCCCTTTTCGTCAAACTGAATCAGAATACCTAGGTAAATGGGTTCTTGTAAGACCTGTAATTTATAACGTCTGCCATTGCAGCACTCTATTCTTTTGAGGCGCTCAAATATGTGCCAATTACATCTAGGGTCCATTCATTACGGCTTCAAATTAACGCCTACCTACCGGAATCTGTTAAGTTCCTCCCAGCCTGCGGACGACCCATTTTCACGAAGTGAAGCTGTTCAGCCCAGTAATTAGCTTCTGTGAAAGATTGGCGACGTCGCCAGGACCACTTTCCACAGGTTGCTCTTTTTCAACAGTTGCGTCTTTATTTCGAAAATAGCTCCTACCTGTTCTTGAGAGTCATGAGGCTTTAGCGTTCGCACGATGGACAGAATGTCACATCTCACGGCCTATCAATGTACATATCATTTTACTTATTTACATCTACCATACCAGCCCTGCCACTTAGCACGTCTTCTCAATGCTTCCCAAGAGGAAAGACTGATGCTATAGGCATCAGTCATTTTCACAGCCACGAACAGAGTGAACACTACTATTTTTGAAAAGTCAAGTTGGCGAACGCACGTTTTCGGTAATTCTTCCTCAGGCCAATACAATTACATGAACGAAAGAAAATGTACAAAATCAACAGTGTTTATAGATGCCTCAAGGGCTATTAAGTGACTAACACTCATCATCCCCACGCCGCCCGCATGAGAATGTCGGCGGGTGTTAGTCGTCAGAGCTAGGGGAGGGGGGTAAGAGAGTCTTTGAGTAATGTTCTTGGGTTGAGTACACAGAGTACCCATCATCGTGATTAGGGATTTGAGGCGGCATGGCTTCATCACTTGGGGTTGGCGTTGGCCACGGCAGCGAAAGCGCTTGTGTCAGAGTTTTCTGACAGCATAACACCGGATTCACTAACCGTATCGCTACTGCCTCGGCCGTTGCTAGTATCCGTTGGCATAGGCCTTTAGAGAAGCATGCTGGTGTCCGGTAGACAACCTGAAATGCTTTCTTGGCATCGACTCGGTGGTTCGTATCGATTAAATGCGCGAGAATAGAACTCGAAATCGATCGGGTCTCACCTCTGTCTAGCCAGGCGGGCATATTTTCACGCACCCTCTTTACCAGGCGTCTCGTTGTGCGGCCGATGTATCCTGCTCCACAGGAGCAAGTGAATGAATAAATGCACATTGATGTGGCCTCCAACGGTAGTCTGTCTTTACCTCCCAAACGTAGGAGGGGAGAGTTTGTGAAGCATACGCGTAAATTCGCCGCAGGAATGCCCTCGTGATAGCTGTAGTGAATCCGGTGTTATGCTGTCAGAAAACTCTGACAAAAGCGCTTTCGCTGCCGTGGCCAACGCCAACCCCAAGTGATGAAGCCATGCCGCCTCAAATCCCTAATCACGATGATGGGTACTCCGTGTACTCATCCCAAGATCATTACTCAAAGACTCTCCTACCCCCCTCCCCTAGCTCTGACGACTAACACCCGCCGACCTTCTCATGCGGGCGGCGTGGGGATGATGAGTGTTAGTGACTTAATGGCCCTTGAGGCATCTATAAACACTGTTGATTTTGTACATTTTCTTTCGTTCATGTAATTGTATTGGCCTGAGGAAGAATTACCGAAAACGTGCGTTCGCCAACTTGACTTTTCAATTGTAACATGGGAATAATTGCGGAACTACTATTTTTATTAGAAATCAGACTCCTCGATCCCTTTAAATGGGCGAGGGAATCACACTCACTCTTATAACGCGGCAGATGCGTTGGACCAACACGGGGGGGGGGGTCAGGGCACGATAGCAAGTGCCACACGTGAGGGGGGGGGTGTGGTGGCAGGCCTAGGTGCAGACTCGCGCCGCGCCAGCCACTGCGCCTGATCCCCCCTCCGGTCTTCTTCACTTTTTATGACACCGGGTTCAGGCCGGCGAGGAAGAAAGAGTGCGGTAGGCGCATCGAAAGTCTGCTATCACTATAAACTAATTCACGCACAAATAACCGTCCCTGTTCTCCCCATGTCGTGGAGCACATGGTGGACATCGTCGGAATCGACAGTCAAAGTGTTGTGATAAAGCTGCATAAAAAACGAAAAGAACAAGAGGGTCTGATTTAGCAATTTATAGTTTACCAGCAGTCGTCAGTCCGCCTTGCCCCTACTTGAGGCTTGGGCAACCGAGGACTCGAACCCAGAGGCTTGGTACTTGGGCGTTCTACCGGTAGGCCCTGTCGGTTGCGATCGGCAATATGAACTACCGTGGGAGCGAACTAATTACAATACAAAAGATGCTCGTACCGTCTTTGCCGTAGAGCTCAATACACAACCGTCGCAGGCAACGGCATAGCGACTGATGATAATGCTGACTGTTGATTAAAATAAGGGCGACCGGGATGCTTACTGCCGGTCTCTATGCGACTGCTTGTGACGGATCTACGTCGAACCCCAAATCACAGCTTTACGGACATCTTCCCTGCTTGAATTAGATATGTCACCTACCCACCCACGCTCTTATAACCGTCACCTATGCCAACGATTTCACCCCTACTTACGCAGCTCTCTTGTCTCCCCCCCCCAGACCTGCAACAGTTCATGTTCGCTCACCTAAGCGGTCAACTTAAGGTCAGTGGGCTTTGATGTTTCTCCGGTGGTTAGCTCGACCTTAAGTTAATCCTGCTGGCGGGGGACAGGGGCGTGTTTGGGTGACCTCATTGCGGACCCGCCACCTCTCATGCGGGTACGCAAGCCGTCAAATGCCATCACTCCACTGTCCTCCCCCATTTTGGCCTCAACGCCTGGCGCATGCCTGTGCCCCGGTGACGAAAACGCCACCAGGTCTATCGCTCATCAACTCTGAGGGCCTGTCCAAGGTGAACATAGGGGGGGGGGGGGGAGGGGAGACTGGCGTTTAGCCGCGATAGCCGGGTTCGCCAGGCCACCGCTCGCCCGATAAGGGGCGGTCTCATAGATTCACGTGTGACGACGGGGTTGGCGCCACTGACCCACCTCCCCTGGCCTCGAAGAATGACGCAATCCGGCGGGACGAGAATGATGACATCACGGCTACTGGCACGTCATCATTCGCGCCCACACTACAACCCGCTGCGGGTCGTCGGAGTTTTTAATGTTAAAATTCAGTCTGACGCGGTCCGAATTCAGGTCACATGGATTCGAAGGCGACACCGGATACGGGCCAGTTAGCTTTTCGAGGACAGTTCGAGTGATCTTTTGATTGGACACCAGTACATTTAGTCGTTAATCCTAATTCGGTTGTTGTAATGCGCCAGTGTCCTTAAAAGTTAAACAAAAATGCAAGAAACCCTTGTTGTTAGTTGATTAAATCTGACTTATCACTTGCAAAAGAATCCAGCTTATCCTGACACAGGACACGAATTACTGCTGCGCTAGCTTACTGGGCAGAAGATGAGGAGGAGTGCAATTAAGTACTGCTTGAGGTATGCAGCCTCATATAACTCCCCAAATAATTGGAGGCGAAAAGAAGCCACCCGAGTACAGGTCAGAGTTGAGAGTGCCTTCTATGGAAGCCGTCTGATCAAGTTGGAGGGCGAGAAATAATGAGAAAAACCCTCCGAGTGATTGACTGTCCCGCGTCCATCCTCGCAGTCCGACCTCCCCAGTTCCCTTATATATAAGTCTGGGTAGTGCTGAAGAAGTTTGGAAGAGCCAATTGGAGGTTTTGTTTGCAAGAAAAAACTACTTGTCGGAAGTCATATCAGGACTGCTGAATACAGGAGGGGATTTAAGCCTCCCACACCTCTGCTGCTTGTCTCAGACCTATTATCTATCCGTCTATTTCCCCCAAAACCGGGACCCGAGAATGCCCCAGTAGATTTGTGTTAATGGTGTCAGCAGGCGGGAGGGGGAGGGTGGTGTAAAAGTAGATGGCCCATTTATGCATGGCTTGAAGAACTCATTTTTCGTGATCCCTCACCCCTTTCTAACTTATCAGTATCCCCTGAATATGCAGGATATCCGTAAATTTCCTTCTACAAAGGTTTCTCTCAATTAATAACAGTATACAAGACAGGTTCAGCCGGAACTTTAGTGGTTACTTTGTTGAGTACTATACAGTACCTGAAACTTTGGTTCCCACAGTCACATCGCTCACATTGTTTTCTCCCCTACTACCATCAGCTTACTCTTGGCAGATGGTTCACTTAGTAAATGAAATAAATATTGACATTTATCACAAACCTTTCTAATACGGCATCTATTTACTAGAACCTATATAGAAACCATGTATATTTATCGTCTATAATTATTTTTCTTGACGTGCGGTTGGAACCGATCGCTGGGTCTTATCCGGTTTGAAAGCACTTTCGTTGACTTACAAGCCACAATAACAGAGGCTAGTTATGGATCGCCTTAACGGGAGCCCGACCTTTTCCGTTGGAAGAACCAGTTTTAGTTGTAGTGACTGCTGAAGTCGGGTGGCCCGCTTGTTGTGATCTAATTAATCCTTCCTATCCGAAAGCTAGCATTGATATCGCACACGCGCTCTTGCTTGTTGTTGTTAGACCGAAACCAGCTCCCAGCGTCAGTGACCCCCAGCAAGTCCGATCATCCAATAACTTTGTTACTTCCTTGGTTCACCGGCAGCCCTTTACATGGGTCGACTTGATGGAGAGATGGTTTCCTATAATTTCTAAATCCGATGATGGACGTCTCCATCCAGCCCTCCGGCACCCCAACTAAAGGTCGCACGACTGTGCCAGAAAGCGGGTAGGATCTTACTGGATAGTGGATAGCATTCGCCGCGTCCAAATACCGTTTTGGTTTTTAACCTTTCCATTGGCGACAAATCTGTGCCCAAACATGCCTTATGGTATGACCTCTGCATGGTCTGCGATCACCCATGTGTCAGATCCCGGAGCCTGATTATTTTGCAATTAATTGTCGCTGAAGGCCATTCCATTGTCCATAATCTGTATGCGCTACGGGTAATCCACAGCCAGGCAGGCCCTATCTTCCCAGGGTTTCTGTCGCTCCGGCTGAATCGGTCACAGATCCTTTGTGTTGGTCATCTGGGTTTCAGAAAGACGACTTATGTGACTTTGATCATGGTAGGAGGGGGGGGGAGTTGTGTAGCGCCCTCCTGGCTCCCAGTTCCGATCAACTTCCGGCAGCAACAGTGGGTCAAGACGGCTAGGGCCGAAATTGAACGTGTGCCTTAACCGAGTATCTTGCCCCATCTGCCTCTGTTATAAAGCGTTTTTGGATCTTTTCCACCCAACCAGATACCTTATACGGATATTCATCTCCGTAAGAGTTTATTAACGTAATTACTCTCCCTAAGGTCCGACACTGAAACTTACCCCTTGATAAAGATAAAGAAAATAAGGTTCACATCTGGATTTTGACGGAGGTGCTAACTAACTTGTAACATAACGCGCAATTTATTGTTGAGACGCATCTGAATTATTAGACAATTGAGAAAGCAATAGCAACCGGTTCTTAGTCAGATTGGGCTCGAGGGAAGTTAGCATTCCAATTTCCTAGAGCTTGGGGATATAAACACTTTGACAGTTTGGCCGTTGATTCCGACGATGTCCACCGTGTGTCCCACGGTGGGGTGAGCGCAGGGACGGTGGCTTGTGCGTGAGTTAACTTATAATGACAGTAGACTTACGCAGCATCTACTGCGCTCTACCCACCTGGACCCTGTCTTGAGACAGAGTCAAGAAGACTGGGCGACGAGATCGGTCGCGGTGGCTGACAGAACTGGACAACCCGTCTGCGCGTGCCACAAGCGAACCGGACTTCCACATAACACACCAGGGTTTCGCACAAAAGGTGTGGGCGGTTCAGATCTCACATGTGTGAGAATGCGGTGGAAGCAACACTAAGACGGCACAATAGAGCCTGACTCTCAGTCCACCAGTCGGCCAATCAGTGCAAACACACTGAGCAGTTTTGAGTGGAATCGTCAGTTGGCAACCTTCCAAGCCGCGGCTTTTAGCGCATCCCGATGGGTTCGAAGCAAATATAAATTTATCGGAATTTGCACGATAAGCAAGAACCTTGGCACCAGCGTTAAATTGAGAGAAGCGGATACTTGAAATAATGACTTTGCTGGCCAGCCCACAAGCTAGTCCGACGCCCGACTCAAATTAATGAGGGAAGGTGGGAAATGCTCCCCGGAATCGGTGTTGCGACAAACTACGTCTTCTAGGCGCCATGCCTGACTGCATTCATTTCGATTCCCTTTCACAGTAAACATGCTCTGTCTACGAGAGCTCTATATCCTAATGTCCACCTAACTAAAATGTTATAGACATTAAAAACCTGTGTCTGAAAATACAAACATAGAAGTCACTCAGTGTGAAAATAGGCCTGTCTTGTGGCTAAGGGCGGAGAAACTATCGATTTTCTGGCATTACTGACAGGCGTGGCTGCGAGGCCTGAATTCGGGGTTGACTGTGGGATTCGTCTAGCGCAGAACATATTTTTGGTTATGAGAGATCCTGCAGGCTACCTTAAACATCTTCCAGTTAAACAGACAAGCCTTGATCAGGAGTCTACAACTGCTGTGAGCCCTCTCTTCCTAAACTCCCAGGTCGGCTTTTAGCCCTCACTAGTACGATTGCAGGTCAGCCTCACCCTCCATGCTAACTGCTCCCGTAGCAAAACTAAGTGGAGTATTTGGGGAGCTTTAGCCGATGATTAATGTCCGTCCTCTCGATGTTCTATCGGTAGGCTGGCCATAGTGGATTAGTGGACGCATTATCTGGTTGAGTGTGACACCACAACCTCCAGGTCCTGGTCGGACAGGGGATGTGGTGTAACCTGAAGTTGTAATTTAGAAATATTTCCTACGGAGAGCAGAGGTAGGTATCCGTGGGGCTCGGTGAACACGGGTATGGCTGAGAAGTTTTCGCCGGTGATACAATGTTTAACTTCCAGGCACGGAAACGCATTTGTTCACAGACTGATTTCGGCCCCCACTTTTAGCCCGGACACCATCACTACGAGCCGGGGCCCGACTTCGATCTCTCACCACCCCGAACTGAGACAGGTCCCAGACTGTGCCGTCTGCTGAAGGACCATGTCGACGCCGTGGTTGGGGTGCGGGGGGACACCATGCTGTAGGTCAAAATGTCCGATGAGAGTCACTTGATTTGGACGATGACATGTTTATGTCTTCCGGTGCCCGCGTAGGTCAGTAACTGGGGCATCGAGCTCTGCTCGGTGTACTTTTAACTGGCGAGACCGTCGGGCGGTCTAGTTGCACTCATGACGGCGCGTTATGAAACTGCTGTGTTTTAGTACGCCCTTTCCATGCTAAAATGCCCACAACAGCACCAGACTGGAATGATGTATTAGTTTCTGCTGGCGGCGGAATTCCGTCTTCGCCCTACCGACAGACTATGAGGAATAAGTCGATATACTTTTGTGCACTATTGAAGCAAAGGGAAGATACAGATTGTTTGGACTCGTCTCCCACATGACTTCGTAGTTCACTGGGGTGACAAGAGGTACAGAAGAACCCCAGCAATAAGCGTACTACTGACTGTCGTGGGTTGACCGTCGCTGAGATAATGACAGTTGCTCCAGATGTCAGGCTGCGTCCCCGTAAACACTTTGATTGGCGAGCCGACCTTACGCTGGTGTATTTTGTTCAAAGTCTGTCTCCTTTGTGATAAGTAACCAGTACGTACTGTGATTAACTCAGTCAGAGGCACACCATCTGGCCTGTCACTGCGCCCCCAAACTCGTTTAAAGTCGTCTCTACACAAAGGTCTGCCCTGACACATGGGGGATATAGAGAGAACGAGTGAGGGCCGGGAAGAGAACAAGAATGGGACTGATGTTGCGCATAATTTTCTCATAATCGGATTCGCACGTACAGTGAGTGACCGATCTCATGAAATGTTGACCGAAATTCTGAAATGCGTTTTTGACTAGGGAGGATTACTTAGGTACGGTTACAATATGGATTATTATGTGGCATAATTCTATAACGTTTCGTACTTTCCAGGATGTCGGCTTTCGAGTGCACTCCTTTTTGACCTCCTGTTGAAAACGTACTCGATAAGAAATGACTACTTAAGTAGCATTTTTACATTAATTTTTGATGGTCTTATAAATTCAAATATATTTTATAGAAAAAATGCATTCTTTTACTCGTTTGATGAAGATTCACGTTGTCTTTAATTTTTTTACCCGAAGAAAGGATATATTTAGCTTTTGAGAAAGTTTTCAATTAGGAGATTTTTAAGACCGCGCAATGCCCATTCATACAGCATCGCACATGTCCGTTTGCCAATGCTTCTCATGAAATGAAGAACATAGTCCGCATTCAATACAATATTTTATGAACTCTACATAGTATCTTTTCAAAGGCATAGGGGAATATATGATTTCCCTTACGCTGAAAGCAAGCGCCTTATAAGCTGAAATCTCTAAAAGTTAATGCAACGGCTGATCAGCCTCAAAATTATTCGGGCATAGAGAAACTTTTTCAAAACCTAAATATATCCTTTCTTCGGGTAAAAAATTAAAGACAACGTGATTCTTCACCAAACGAGTAAAATAATGCATTTTTTCTATAAAATATATTTGAATTTATAAGACCATCAAAAATTAATGTAAAAATGCTACTTAAGTAGTCATTTCTTATCGAGTACGTTTTCAACAGGAGGTCAAAAAGGAGTGCACTCGAAAGCCGACATCCTGGCAAGTACGAAACGTTATAGAATTATGTCGCATGATAATCCATATTGTAACCGTACCTAAGTAATCCTCCCTAACCAAAAACGCATTTCAGAATTTCGGTCACATTTCATGAGATCGATCACTCCCTGTAAGTCACACCCATTCTCACTGCCACACTTAACAACATCCTTCGAGTCCTGTGTAAATTGACGAAGCGGCAGGTGTGGAGACACCGACAGTCGGTTGCGACCAGCGATCAGGCTGATTCGACCTCTTTTCGAGCTGGGGCCAAGTAGCCATATTTGCCAGTAGAACTCGATAGTCCTCAGGATTTCTGTGGCACTAAGTTCACCGTCCCGCGTCGTGGGCTAGGTCGGACACGAGAATATGGACCTCTCGTACTGCAGGCGACCTCACACCAAATTTCAGGGGGTACCTATTCTCGTGTCTTGACTTTAACCCCAACTCTAGACCGCTGGCCATCTGTGATGTGTGAGTCCAGTCAGAGACTAAAAAAAGATGCCTCGAATAAAGTCCGGCTAATCAGACTTCGGTCAGAAGACAACGGTTGACGGGACCCCCAAACCTTGAGGTAAAAATGCAAAAGGACTCGCACCCAGTAGTTTTACGTCTGATGGCCTGGACAATGAGCACAATCTTTAGAATGATTGTCGAAAGTGTTTATCGCGCACGAACCAGCGTCAGCCACGGCATGGGCGGAATTGTCATTCAGTCAGTGGACATGGTCTCGCCACTGAGGACTAAGTTGTTTTTCTGGAAAGTACAGTCCTAGAGAACACAACGGTCGACGATGACTCTGATTGTCTGACTTGGAAGGCGCGACAAACCACCTACAGGTTTCGGTATAGAGTGGCAGTGATAAACTTGGAACGACAAAGCTGAGGATACACAGTAGGTCTGACACGGCCAAGAACAACGTC
>CACRXP010000283.1:11642-36067 GCA_902702965.1 Spirometra erinaceieuropaei | reverse complement strand
TAGTTATGGGTTAGGGTTGGTGATTAGGACAACTATTTACCAACCACTTAAAGTACACCCGCGCATTCCCAATAGCTTTTCTTTTGCATACAACTACTTGACCTCGTCGCTTGTGCTTTCCCCGGTCCCACCTGCAAAAAAACCCCTATTACCGCCGATCTCTTATTACAGTCGGCTGGGGGTTTGTTTACTTCAGGTGGGGCTACATAACCACATCGGACCGAAATAAGCCAGTTACTGTAATCCCCCGCTTTGTCGTGCTTCCTCATTTGGCTTGCCCAGTTGATTACATACACGGGACGTTATATCTAATAGCGGGTAAAGGGCTTATGCATTGTGGGAGAAATGTTCGCAAGAATGTAAGAGGATTTGTAAGGATTAAAAATATATTTTAAAAACTATAAAAACAAGATTTTGCTTCGCGGATTTTTGCTTTTAGCGGGAGTTTTGGAGTGCTACCCCACAACCGAGGAGGGATCACTGTACCTGTAGTTTTCTCCTTGAGGATTGTTTTCGTATGCTATGCCGCGCTTCAGCAAGCCATGGCCCTAGCAGCCCGGTGCGCGCTAGCAGTTCTCTGGCATCTGGTCCCCTGCCGGCGGATGCGTTGGCGCTCCCGCTGGGAGTGCAGGCCGTGTGCATGGTTACCCAGTGACTTGTCTGTCATCCTTGCCCCTTTCTGACCGGGCTTGGAAGACTACCAAGTGACGGATAACTTGGACCTCACAGTCAGCCCAGCATATGTGTAGGCGTGGAAGCGAATATGCGCATCCCAGGTTCTTGCTGCAATGAAGACAGACCCACGTTCACTGGAACGGTAGCTTTATTGGTCTGGGCCTTTCGAGTTCGAAAGCTCATAGGGCTGGTTCAGATAACATTGACATTAATTTTGCGGAAGTCACTTTTCACCGGTCTCACTGATAGGAGGAATATGGTAATCTGTTTTGCCTCTTCGGTTCAGTCCAGATCGCTCCTAGGTAGTAGCATGACGACTAGCACTACAAGTGAAAGGGAGGTAGGTAGAATGATCAGTTGTTGTTTGTTGACATTTTATGGCGGTAAATAAGTCATAGATGGCCTTTTCAGTCTCTCACCCTTCTAGTTTGTATCTCTTAAACAGATATCCCGTATATGATCAAGCGTTGTCCTCACACCCTCCGGAACCTTGAACATGAATTGTAGCTGTCTGCAAAATACTTGACATGATTTTATTTTGGGAAAGTCGACGCTGGGCATTAGCGGAAGGTAGACAACCAGGCTAAGAGAAGTAAAGGCTTTTGTTTACGCCTGACATGGATGGAAGTATTCGCTTAGCTATCACAGGGCGTAGTCGGGACAATCCTAGTTAATGGACGTAATCCCCATCAGCCGGAAGCCACAACGCGGACAGGGGTCGGCTACGCTGTCCTGGACCAATGCAAGCATTGCAAGTAAAGTTAGCCGACGGAGGATGTTGAAATCATTAGCGGGAAAGTAGCCAAAGCTAAAACAGAAAAGGGCAATCCGATGTTTCGGTTTAGAGGTAGGGTTAGTTTTTAGGGCTCGGGTAAGTGTCACTCTGAGAATGGCGTTTAAAGTTAGGGCTTGTGTTAGGCTTAAGGGTTCCGGTTAGATTCAGGATTTGGATTGCGGTTTAGGTTTACGTTTACTGTTAAGCTTTGGGCTAGGGTTAGGGTAGGATCTCGGTTAAGGTTAGGGTGTGGGTTGCGGTTAGGATTTGAGTTGGGGTTAAGGTTAGGGCCAGGGTTACGATGTGGATCAGGATTAAATTTAGGCTTAAGGCTAAGGCTGGGGTTTGCGGTAGGTTTAGGGTTAGTCTTCGTGTTAAGTTTAGGGGTAGCATCAGGTTTATAAGCACGCTAAGGATTAGGTTTACTTCAGAGGCTACGGTTGGGCTTATCGGTTTCATAGGTATTTTGGCAGATTTACAGTGATTCATATTGACCCAAATGTGAAAAACTCCGCGCTTCGGTGGGATTCGAACCCGCACAGTAAGGAGAAAGCTTTATTACAGCTAACGCTCTAACCACTTGAGCTACGAGGCCCCGCCGGACGATGCGAGTTTAATCAGATTTTGGTCAAGTTATCCGCCCAACCTACGTGAGCCTGGTGGTCATCTGGTAGATTCTAGGTGAATTACTTAGGAAATCCTGCTTGGGCAGTCAACTTACTGTATCAGATTTGGTGGATTCCAGACGTTTCAGTAAGTTGGGCGGGTAAACTTGACCCAAATGTGATAAAAATCGAGTCGTCCGGCGGGGCCTCGTAGCTCAAGTGATTAGAGCGTTGGCCGTACTAAAGTCTTCTCCTTACTGCGTGGGTTCGAATCCCACCGAGGCGCCGAGTTTTTCACAGTTGGGTCAATATGAAGTTTATCGGTTTATCATCAGGTTTGGGGCATTGCTGCTCCGCGTGTCCTATCGGCCAGGTCTCTTGCGGAGATTGTAATCTTCCTTTAATCTCGTGGCAGGTTTGTCATACATCAGGTTGCCATTTCCGTTTCAGCCTCGGCTGCTTTCCCCACTACCGATTTTAGCATCCTCCATTCGGCTATCTTAACTTTCAATGCTTATGTTGCGCTTACACTTTGGACCAGGACAGCGTACTCGACCCTTGCCGCCACACGTGCAATTTTGTCCGGATTCACAGCCCGCTACTTGCAATGCAGTGGGTCTGTTCCGACCGCATTTGTCTCAGTGAATGCTCATTTTGGTCACCACGATCTTGGATGACTTTATGTGGACGAAGATGTCCATTGTGATGCCGTAGCTACTCCCAACTTGTTTTTCTCTTTAGTACGAAAGTCGAAGTTACGACACGTTCCACTTCAGACAAATGGTGGACGAGGTATTCAAGCCCAATGTGGGGAGCATATGAATAGGAATGTCACTCATAGGACCACATTCGGCAACTGCTAAACAGAATGCTATATCCATGTCACCTGACACCTCGACCATCGCAGACGACGAAGTCCACTGAGAGCTCCGTGGAGTGGGCGCCTAGTATATGGTGCGACGGACTTATGAAGCATCTACCGCACTCTCTCCCCCCTCGCCCACAGTGCTCCGATGGCAAGACAAGGTAAAGACGTCCGAAAGGGGGGCGCAGTGACTGGAAAAGTTAAACAACCTGTCAGCACGTATCAGACAGGACTCTCTCCCCATAGCACGTACCAGACTTCCCTGATGCCGGCTTGGACCTCGCATGAGTGAAGATGCCATAACGACCACATCAAGAAGGTGCCATTGCAGTCTGGCCGCCAGTCCCTCGGGGGACCATGTTTATCCCGGCAGTTGGCGACCTTCCAGACCACGACTCTTAGCGCGCCGTGGTAGGTTCTAGTGTTTCAGATTTATTACAGTGAGAAATGCTTTGATGTCACACAATGGCACAGGCACTGCAAAGGGAGGCTCTCATGGATGGATTTGTCGTTATTTAGGAGGGGTCTGCCGCATGAACAATTGGTTCTGACAAGGACAGACAGGTTGACTGTGTATGGTTTTCGTCCGTAGGTGAGGCGCAGGCGCGGTCTTGTATCGACGTGATCAGTGTCCTCACTGTAGCCAGCAGCCGTTGGTGTAAGCCGTTGGGGCAATACTATCGTTTCCTGAGAGACTAGACTCGCTAATGCGTCCGTGCTACGCTACTTTGAAGGGGTGATCGAGTGCACCGTGCCATAGCGTGGAGGGCAGCCGGAGGAAGACGACGTGCGTACGAGTGGAACACCTAAAGTCTCCTTCACGGTTTAGATGCTGCTCCTGTGATTGACGATCGTCGACCCAGTCCCCGACACGCGTTCTGCTGTCGCGACACCGATGTTACATTTCCACCAGGCGCCATTGCCGATGCTACCACCTACAGGCTACACACACTGAAGAGCCACAGCCCCGCTGACGAAGAGCTAGAGGAGACATTTACTTGCGTAACACGTACGTATGACCGAATGAGGGAAGTAATCAAGGAGAGAGGTGTTATAGTTACTACGGGACATGGAAAGACTCAGCCTGACTACCCGTCAGCTGCTAACCGCCCTAACTGCAGTGCGTACAGTGAAGATCCGCCACTTCAAGAAGTGGCAGCAACTTGGGGCCAATGATGGCACACGCCATCAAAGACGGAAATTCGGTGTAAGAAAGACCGTTCAACCTAAGGAGATAGGAGTACGATAGGCCTAAACGACCAAGCCTAAAGCAGTTAAAGCAGCCGTAGTTAAAGCAAACCGAACGTGACCCCACTGTTATCTGGTGTCCGGGTTATTGCCCAGTAATTCTGCGTTAAGAAGTTAATTCACAGTCAAATGCCAGGGGTCCTCAGCCACAATAGCACGTCTGGTAGCACTATACTGCTGAAAGAGCTCCTATTTGAGAAAACAAATCTGTCACGGTCATGCGCCATGCGATGTTACTAGGGATCGTTGGAGAATACAGGCAAAGTAGGAAGCTGAGAAACTGGCCTCAAGAGTCGAATGTCTGCTTCTTAATAGACAGCTGGTGCTGCCGATACGAAGACAACTCCTTGTTGTCATAGCGCGGCACATAAATGAGGACTATCGGCAACAGAGGAGACTGCGCAACCCTACATCGAAACACCACCTTTCCCCGATTTTGACCGCTTTGAAGGCAGATTCATCTGAGTGTGCCGTTTTTGAATCGCATAAGCAAATTCGTTCCCCGAAAACCTTATTTCGCCGCGGCAAACGGAGACTATTCGTTGTGACAGTTAGTCAAACACTTTGTTGTAGCAAATATAATGTTGGATTGTGGTGACTTATGGAGTTACATATATCTGACGAGCAGGGAAACAGAAGACCACAGGTAACCCATCCAATATTTGACGTGTCAGACTTATAAAAACTAAACAACCTGAATAAGGCACTTCCAGTAACAGACAGGAGCCCATTTGTGTCAAGGTGATGAAAATATAATCTACACTGGAATGACGAGGTGATTCGGCAGTATGCGTGCTGCGTGCGTAGAGCGATGATAACGCGAGCTCCCAGGCACAAGTCAGCGGTAGAATCCAAGGGGCAGCCTTTATTTCTCGAGTGTAGAAGCAGGTAGAAGCAGGAGACGTCATGTCCAAACCGAGTTGGTAAAACGCGCGGACGCCGATTGGCCGTGTCCCGACAATGTGATTGGTTAGTATAGGGGGCGGAGATCTCGATGGATCGATCAGCGGGCGCCGCGACAGTCCTAGTACTGGCAGTTGACACAAGACACCTATGGCCTTTACCACGGATTTGGGCGCGCCTATAGATTCACACCCAGGAGCTAACGTTAGATCTGGAATCTGATGACCTAGCAATTAAGGGGACCCAATCAGGATAGCCAATGCGTATCCTACCCACAAGAGCCGGACACTGTAACAGTCAGCGAATGCAGAAAAAAGCCAAGGAAAAAAGCTGGCTTCAGTGAAATCAACTTGAATGAGGAAAGTGAGACCAGGAGATGATGGGCACTGCATGTGAGGAAAGAAGTCTCCGGAAATTCCAGAAAAAATGAGGTCGTGGGAGTGAGTGTATAAGTTATTCCTGAGCGCCCGATATACTCTATGAAGGAAAAGTGGCCTGTACATATGTTTGAAAGGACTGGACCGAGACAGACGTGGCTCGAATGCCCTCATTGATTTTCTTATAGCACCGAGAGGACGTAAAAACTCAATGAGAGCTCGAAAGCGCCTTCAGGGTTAAACCAAAAACACTGAATAGTTAAATACTGCTTAATTCAACTAAGTTCCATTCCAACCTCTTGAAAGGAGATGCCCAAGAATGAGGACTCTAATTTTTTTGTCCAAAATGTTTGACTCTCTCAAATCTCAATCGCTATTCCGAGCGCCATTTCATTTGAGGCTGTCTGAAGAACGACGTTTCGAAAGAAGTCACGAAGAGATAAACTCTGAATGCCTTTCCTGAGAGGGGATCTGCCGAAGTGATTAAAAAGCAGGTTATGGCCTCATTCGGTTAAGGTTAGGATTTGGGTTAGTGCTAGGATACGGCAACAGGTGCCCTTCCTGCGCACTTTACCAGCTGACAGCTGAATTGGCGTTTCGGTCAGATGTAGCTATGAAGTCCCACCTGAAGTAAACAGACCCCAGCCACCTGCAATACGGGACCGGTGGTAATGGGGTTTTTTACAGGTGGGGCTGGGGGACGTACAGGCGACGAGGTAAAGTGGTTATATGAAAAACAAAAGCTATTGGAATGCACGATTGTAGCTTGAGTGGCTGAGAACTAGTTGCCCTAACCCCCAACTCCAACCCTTAATCCTAACCCCCACCCCAACAATAGTGTCCATCAGGTGGGGTTACATAACCACATCTTACCAGCGTTTCTTGCCTTAGGTTGGGATTTGGGTTAGTGCTGGGATACGAGAACAGGTACCCTTCCTGGATACTTTACCAGCTGAAAGCTGAATTCACAGTTCTTGCTTTTTGAAGTTAACCCACTGGAAAAAATAATGGCAACCAGACTAAACTGTGATGGCCCCTCTTCTCAACCGAATTCATTCATTTAACCCATTTGTAAGAGACTCGACAGTCTCGGTGGGATTCGAACCTACGAAAACAAGGTCCGGGCTTGAGTACAGCAAACGCTCTAACCACCTGAGCTGTGAGACCCCACCGGGAAAAAATTAACTCTAAATTCAACAGACCACGGGAATAGGAACCCGTTAAATTCCAGGGAAATAAGGGTTATGGGTGAAGGTTTGGGTTAATGTCAAAATCTGGACACAGCGAGAGGTATCCTTCCGGGAATTTAACGCAATGTCACCTATACTACCTGGGCGGAGGCTTCTATCCCTTTGTTCTACCCTAACTTCTAGGCTCCCAAGACAAAGCTAAAGAAGGAGAAATCAGTACACTGTCCAGACTGTTTTATTGTCATGTTCAAGTGTGGACAGGCTAGTGAACTTGGCAATTTTAATAATTAGACAAAGGGAATGGAGAAAAACTGGTCAAAAATTTGCCTGTGCGGCCTATATTCCTCCCCAAAGTCACGCTTTTTTACCACTCCTTTTTTTCCTTTGAACAACCTGAGTCCCGCATGTTTGCTGCAGTCGCGGTATTTCCACGCGACTTCCTATCATCTAACCACTTCACATAATCAAGTTTTGTTTGGAAGAAACTACCCCCCCCCTCCCCCCTCCAGGCTGACAGGCAACAAAACATCTCATAAGACAGAAAAGTTTAGTTAGGAAGGTTGCGGACAAAATGATGGGAAGACACACGAAACTGACAAGGCTCAGGGGGTAAAGGCCAGTTAGTGGAAGTGCAGACAAAAGTAGTCACGGACAACGTACAATCAAAGTCAGGTGACGCAACTAGGTTCAGAATTTCTAGAATAACAGGTAAGCCGAGGTCTTTAATAAACAAAACAATCGCCTACGAGCCAATTCGCTAATACTGTCTATTGCAAGGTAGAATCCCGGTTTCGTAAAAAAACAGGTGCATTTGGAGAAGGAAGAAGAAGATTGGTTAAGCACCGGGATCGTTTGTTTATTATTCTGACCTTTTAAACTCGTACAGGAGTCCATCGTCAGAGGTAATAGCAGCAACAGAACAAGCGGCAGGCGCCAGGATAATCGTCCACGCTGAAAGCAAGGCAAGCAAATAGGCGGCCAGTATCACAGGTCCGGATGTAACTGTACAGGGCTCCGTATGCCGGCGTCAGACCGATGCATTGACTGAGTCCTTATCGGAGGGTCAGGTTTCAAGCAACTCTCATCTTGGTCGGATGTGGTTTGGTAGCCTCACCTGAAGTAAACAAACCCCAATGGTAATAGGGATTTTCACAGGTGGAGCCGGGAAACGCACAGGTGACGAGGTCAAGTAGTTGTGCGCAAATCAAAGCCACTGCGAGTGCGTGGTTGTACTTTCAATGGTTGATAAAAAGTTGCGCTAATTCGTAACCCTAACCCCTACCTATAACTACTTATCATAAACCCCGACCGCTAGCCCTAACCTTTAACTCTAACCCCTAACCATAACCCCTAACCCTAATCCTTAACCTAAACCCCAACAGTAATGTGTCCATCAGGTGGGCATACCAAACCACATCTTGCCTTGTTTTCGGCGGGGGCGGTCACTTGCTATAATTCGTCACCCCTGCACAGCCAGCTTGTACTCGTGTATGCACGATCCGAGCATGCTTTCTGCCTAACCCGTGTAATTGCAGGAACAGTGTAGGTACAAGATACACTATGCCAGACTGCTACGCATGGTGGCTTTGGACCGGCGTGCAGTTCTAACACCCAGTCCTACAGCAATGTACTCAGTCACCCCTATGGCAGAGAATGCCATACAATCGGCGGCACTGTCACGACAGCCAAAGTCGCAATCAGACCTTAGCCACTATGACCTTCAGATCCGGTCTCGAATAGAAAGAGGAGATATTGGACGCCAGTAGATAGAGTATCGGCGAAGCACGCCTGTATGGGCTTTTGGCTAATACCTGTGCTGTTGGTATGGTATCCCCTTAACCTAAAGTATGCTACTAGCTGCCTGTCGGCAGGTAACTGAATACTACGCGGTTACCCGCTCTGGCTGATGGACTTCGACCCGAATATTCATACGTAAAAATTTCGGTCTGAACCATAGACCTAGCATATACTGGTATACTCTAAATTCGCAGAGAATTTCTGAGGAAAGTAAAAAGCAACAAATAGATAGAGTATTGTTTTCTGTACATAATTATTGGTTGGGGCAACTTGGCAGTCGGACAAGAAGTGCAGGTCTGGCACCACAGGAACAGGCGCCGCGAGTACCACAGAGCGCCTGCGGACGGTCATTCCGCACGGATTGGTCGCGGAAATATCGGGCCTCGCTGGCCTTTTCTTCCGGGTTGCTGCAGTGAGTCTGGACCCTTTCGAAGGGTGGGCAAGACAGGGTACCAGGAACCCCTCCCCTACTCCGGGGGTCTTGCCCTGATTTCCAGGGAGATTTGACTTAGACAATAGTGTTTTCACGAACTAACGAACGATATCCTACGAACCCTACGTAGGAAGAGCAATAAGGGGAACCGGTGAGTGAATAAAATTAATATTCACAATCTCCAGTGATCTGACAGTGGAACACGCCTGTGATGCGGGGGTTGACATGCAGCGTTGTGTCCGTCACGTTAAAACAAACCGTTGGGTAAAGGAGGAGTGACGAGATTGTCAAAGGTCAATTAGTCTGGTACCCCGACACAGATTAAGGTTAGGGTTGGTGGTAGAGTTGAGACGAGGAAACATTTATCATTCATGGTATCACCTGTATTACCGGTGCTCGACCAGTCTTCCTCTTCTTCCATAACCATGTAAACGACCTGGAATACAAACATTTACCTCTATTCTTCATGCCTTATGTGCTCCCAGTCAGAGAAAACAATGGGGTTGGTTTATGGGGAAAAATAAGTCACGAATTACAATTATAACTCCATTTGCCTTTAAAGGCAACTATTCTGCATTACCGATTTCTGCTCACCATATGACGGCTTGGGAAGGTCCACGCCTGTAGTTCCAAAGAATTCCCCTATTTAGCCAGTGCAGAATGATTAACCTCAATAACTCGTGAGTTTAACCCCCCTCCTCTAGCAGTAACGTTCATTCTATTGAGATATTTGGTTGGTTACTTTGTTTGATCAAAAAATTATCTCTGTTATTGTGTAATTATAGTTGGCAATATTATTAACTGATAGCCTGTGCATCTTGGTAAACCTGGGATGCTCTGAATGTGATAATTTTGTCAATATTTGAATTTTAGTATTGATTCGTTTCGTTGTTGAACCCCTGCGCAGCTATTATGCGGACTTGGCTTCCGTCACAGAACCCCTTAGACAGTTACTCGCATAACCTGGTCCTTTATATGTCTTGCGTTCCTTCAGATTTATTAGGAATTTGTTCACATGCTTCCTCATTTAAGTGTCTTTTAACTCACTTTTAGGCTCTTAGGCTTCCCTCCTCAATAAAATTAGATGCTAGCAGGCTTCATGTACTTGCTATTTATGTAGGGTGCTTGAAGAGGTTGCAGCGAGGTTGTGGGTTCACTTATCTCTGTTTAATTATCAAGCATTTAGGTATGACATCCGTACTTAAACAGATTGGGCAGAAAGCCTCAGACTTAACCTTCTCGTTTTTGCTTTTGTAAGGTAGACAAGGAGGCTGGCAATTCTTCGAGGGATGGCCCCGCGCCTAATTGTCGGCAGGCTATTTCAGTTTCACCGACCGCGATGTTTCTTTTGTCATTCCGGCACTGCCACTAGAGGTGCCGTCCAATCACCCTGTCAGTTCGTCCGTCTGGATTCGGACACCTGATTAGTAAGAGAAGTCGTTGCGTTGATTGATCGGTCCCGGGCTGCAGAACTATGACACAAGCAGCTCACAATCCAACTGGTTGTCATTCCATTCAAGGATGCCAGTAATCCCCAGTAAGTCGCAGCTCCCTAGCTGGCATCACCAAATCGCCGATTCATATTTGGGTCACTCCAGTATAGTTTCATTGTCCTCACTGGATCACTGACGTCTCATAGAGTCGTAGTAGCGGGTCTCTCAACTCCGTGTACTGGCGCCCCATGATTTTCTGGGGCCGTGTATAAGCACGACTCCAAGTGGTGCGAGGTGGCTGCTGGTTTCTAGTTTGGGGTGGTTATGACTGCACTTCCTGGGTCGTTTATGCAGGTACGGTTGGCGAAACTCCCTGGAGCCATGAAATGCCCTGGAATTCCACAGGCCCATTGGTCGATTCGTCACATTTCTCATTAAACGAGCTTTGATTTAGTTGAAGCTCGTTGCCTGCATGCCGCTTATGGCCTTAAGGGATAAGATGCTGGAATGTGACCCGCCCCTCCGTAATACAGGGGGATTTTCGCTAAGTTCCAGGAACGGTACCTATTCCCGTGTCCTAACCCTGACAATAACCCTAAACCAAACCTTATTCCCGACCCTAAACTTAGCCCGATAGGATACGTGAATAGGAACCCCAGCAATACAGGCGACCTTGTGCTCAATTCTTGGGAGATTAGGGTAAGGGTTAAGGTCTGGATTGGGGTTTAAGTTAGGGTTAGGAATAGTGTCAAGGCTTGAGTGAGGACACGGAAATAGGTACCCTTCCTGAGATTTAGAGCAAGGTCGCCTGTAGTAGGAGCGGGTCCCTATTTCCGTGTCTCACACTACTTTAAACTTAACCCCAACCTCCCTGAAATCCACCTGCATTACGGAGGGTCCCTATTCCCGTGTCCTACTGCCTTGAGGCTTGTTGTGAATCCGAGGACGACATAATCCTTACGACAGCGAGTAGTATCAAAGGAGGTCCACCGGCCATTTTCATCTTCCTCTATCTTTCATAGAACGATGGAGGAAGTGGCGTTGAAATGCTGT
The DNA here is from genome assembly GCA_902702965.1 of Spirometra erinaceieuropaei. NCBI lineage: Eukaryota > Metazoa > Platyhelminthes > Cestoda > Diphyllobothriidea > Diphyllobothriidae > Spirometra > Spirometra erinaceieuropaei. Next base: position 24,713 of record CACRXP010000283.1, on the reverse strand, counting down.
TTAAATGTCAATGACTCCAACCGTTCGTGCGCGCTGGACTCAACAATAAAATACCGAACGCGGAATTTCGATCTGCAGTGTCCTAAAGACAGCGACTTCAGACTTCCAAAAGCAACCAGTGCAATGAGGTCCTTATCTTACTGTGCCGGCATCATTCTGCCGCCCAAGAGCCACCTCTTGGCTCCCAGGCGTCCGTTCGAGCTGTCCGCAGACGCATTGCTGCCTTTGACAAGGTGACGACTGCCCTGGCCGACGCCACCTTTCTGACGCATTCTACTCCCAGCACTCTCATCTCCCTCATGGTTGACGCCTCCAGTGTTGCAGTCGGCGCGGTTTCTCAGCACTAACTTTCGAGTCAGGCCCGGAAATCAGTCAGAAAGTTATCAACTGCCGAAAGGCGCTATAACATATTTGGGCAGGAGCTTCCTGTCGTCTGTCTCGCCACTTCCGGCACTTCCTTGAGGGCAAGAACTTCACTGTGTTCACGGATCACAAGCCTCTTTCGTTCGCTATCAAGCCGCGTTCTGACAAGCATAACCACCGGAAGATCCGCCAGTCGGACTACGTTTTACACTTTAATTCAGATTTGCATCGTATTGACGGATCACGAAATGAGATGACTGACGTGCTGTCCAGGCCCTCCATCGCTCATCTCCAGCTCTCTCCCGGGATTGACTTCGTTGAGGTGGCAGCTGAACAACGCTGTGTTGGTTTACCTGAGACAAGGGTGTGTCCAGACTCGAACTTTAGAACCCGCCACCAACTACTGGAAACGGCACCATTCTCTATGACGCCTCTACAGTATCTCATCATCCCTCTGTGCCGTCATCCCTTCGCCACAAATTTTTCTCCTCGCTATACAACCTTTATCGCCCTGGAAGTTGAGCTACCGACAAGCTGGTTTTGACCGTTTAGTTTGGCCTGGGATGCACAAGGACCTGAAAGCATAGACATGGACGTGTCTCGGCTGCCAACAGAGCACGATCCAGAGGCACAACAAGGCCCCCATTGGTACCTTCCCCGGACCCGGTGGAAGGTTCAGTCGTGTTCATATGGACATTGTAACTCCCCTGGCTCAGTCAACTGACTGTTCCTATCTCCTCACCTGTGTGGATCCTTTCACCTGGTGGTCAGAAACTACCCCTCTGCCTGATATCCAGGCTTCAGCGGCGGTCAAAGCTTTCCTCAGTCGTTGAATTGCCATCTCAGGTGCTCTCTTCACCATCGAGGCTGACCACGGTGTCCGGTTTGAATCTAACTTCTTCCAGTCTCTTCTCCTCTTTTTGGGCTGCATTCGCATCCGCACGACAGCTTATCACCTTGCTGCCAACGGGATGGTTGAGCAGTCTAACCGCCAGTTGAAGACCTCCCTAGGTGCGGCAGAGGATCTGGAGAATTGGAAGGATCATCTCCCTCTGGTCCTATTGGGCATCCGCTCCACCATCATGTCGGACCTTAAGTGTTCCACGGCCAAAACCGGTGTTCGGTGTCACCGTCAAACTTCCCAGTGAAATGATTTCACTAAGCCCTTGAGGTGTGGTCTAGGATCCTACCAACCTCCTGCACTGCTTACGACAGTTTATGCGGACACTCCTCGGTTCCGACCAGGCCATCAGCCTCTGAGCCTCATCTCAAGAAAGACTTGGTGAAGTTTTCTCACGTCTATCTACGATATGATCGAGTCCGCGGCCATTAGAACCCTCCTACAATGGCCCCTTCCGGGTTTTCTCTCGAGGAACGAAGACTTTCAACGTCCAACACGGAACTAACGAGGTCATAAGCGATAGACTAGGAAGGCGTATTTTACTAATAAAAATTTGGAATACTATAGAACGGACCGGTCCCCGTTCACTGATAGGACACAGATGTGGCGTCATGTCGATTTCGCGTTTGACTGTGCCAAGGGGGTTATTTGTGCATGAAACATAAAACCGTCGCTCTTGCGGTACGTCAGGTGCAACCACTCCGATTCTGCTGCACTACTGGCTTCCTTCAGCTGTTGTCGACGAGAGCAACTTTTGGCCCCGTCTTCAGTCTGGTACCCGAGGTGGTAGCAACTACGACGCAAATTAGCCCATTGTCTAGACCAGTATCAGAATCAACATCATTGTAGTATGAAATTGTGTGAAGCATTTGAGAGGAACAAACTCGAACGATCTAGGAAGTGCAGAAACTCGTATATGATGCCGCTCCTTAAACCGCTTGGGTAGAAAAAAATTGCTACACCATCCGATTTTCTTCACATTGCCGTTCATGCGATGGCTAATTCTCCAAGCACACGGACGCTCTCAGGAGCTAGAGCACTTCCTGTTTCCCTTTAGCACATCTGTGGGTCGAATACAAGTGGCCTTCTTCCATGTCAGTTCAAGCATGAGTCATAGGGGTCGCTGATTGGCTTATCACAGGCCGGGCCGGCAAGAGCGCGCCCGGCGTTCGCGCAAAACGGCCAAGCGAGTGTTACTAACTTTAGCAATCGACTGCATTACGCGTGAACCGAGAGGTAGGGCGTAGCCGACTGCTGCCAGTCTGAGTAACAAAGGCTCTGTAAATTGCTGCCACACATCCTTTCTGGCGTGGGTTTTTTGGACGCGGAACTGTATCCACACACATTCAGACAGGGTTTGTTAAGGAAAGGGACCCCGCGCCCAGCAGCTTACTGAAGTCGGTTTTGACGAGGAAACAGGATCTAACATGAACAATGGCCGGCTGGAGGCCCTAGTGCGACAGGATGGCCGTCCCTAATCCATGTAGGTTGAAAGTACGAGCAAGTGGCTACAGTGGTTTACTGATGGAAGGCGGTCAGCCAACTCGGCTGCGGGAGCGCCGTCAACCCCGCTAAAGCACCCCTAAAGTTGCGTCTGGGGAGAACATGCTAAAGGTTGAAATAATCCAACTAGTGGGACTAGACTAAAGGGGTGTCTCGAAAGACAAGGCATTCATCAGTTTGGGGATTTAATAAACAGGAATTCCGCTCCGTCTCATTCAGTTGTACACGTTTTCCGGTTTTATCTTGGAAGACCCGTTTTCTGGAAATGCGCTTACCGCTTCTTATTATTACGTCCAGAAACGGAATAACAAAACGGAGCTGTATAAAGAAGGTTAAAAGTTTATCAATTGTTTATAACATTACTCCGATGGCGCACGGCAAATTCAGAGGATTGACGACTGTTGGTCATAGGGCGCCTAACTATGCAGATAACACCGGGAGCCATTACTAATTACAAATAATCCAAATAAACCCTGTTTGTGGTCCGGAGGACGAGAACATCAGCGTTTACACGACGTACCAGCCAGTTTTGCGTGATTAACCGTTTGGCTCGGACGACAACTGTATTGAAACTGGCAGAATAGCATGACCGACAAGGACACGGGAGACTGGAATGGTCATTTCCGGCTTATTAGCCGTCGTTAGCCAGCCATACCCAACCCGAAAGTATGGAACACCTGGGGCCTATATCACGCACCGCTTTGCGGCTGCTGGCGGGGCTCGAGAGAGGAAGCTCCAAGGCACAACGAGACGAGCGAGTTCCGTAACGCGATCGGGAAGCGCCCTCCTACCACTGTATTGAAACTATCATGCACGGTGATATAAATAAAACAGGAACAAACGCCAGTAGATGTTAACAATCATGACGTAATGGAGGACTACAAATACAGGCAGCCTACAGCCACACAAGAGTTCTTAAGTTGAAACGGGCTTCTCTGTGACGGGATCTGAGCCTAAGATCGTCCGAGTTAGTAGATATTTAGGCTACCACGCTAAATTGGGTCCTACCAATTCGAACTGGGGACTGTGTAAGCTTAGCATATTTCACATCCACTTTTTCTCTCAATAACGTATTGAAAACGATAACATCGTTGTTACAAGAAGACGAAGAGGTCAATATGAATGTTACCTGGAAAACATGCAAGGCAGGTAAATATTGTATGAAGCAGTACGAATATTGCCCCCTTAGAGACTGATAAGACCGCCTAGCGTCCATTCGCGAGAACAAATTGCTGATTTTTCACCTGTTAAAACGCTGGCTGTCTTTTCTGCTTGATATAAGTCATAAATCTCATAAATTGTGTTGACTATCCCTGCATGACACTAGGTAAGTATTTTCGGAAGATAAGGCTGAAGGCAGAAATCGGCTTTTGTGTTCCAGACGGAAGTCTCCTTATTTTATGGAATAATGTTGTTTGCCATGTTTTCTTCAAGGAAGTCCGCCTTAAAAATAATGCCCGTTTTGGACAGGCCATTTAAAACCATATGGCGCAAAATATCGGAAATGCTGGCAGGAAGGATTTGGGATACTTCTTTCGGTCCTAAACCCATAGTCTAATTACAATTTCAGCATTTAGCTGTCGCGGAATGTGCCTCATTCCATTCAATAATTCCGATCGTCCAACTTTCCACGGAAAAGTGAGCTTGGACGACAAGTTGCGATAAACAGACCGGTCCAGTTTGCCGGAAAACACCTCCTTTAGAACAGAACTTATTCATACATTTATATCGTTAATCCGAGATCTGCCATTTCTGAAGTACGGATAAAAACGGTAGCATCGGACGACGGAATCAGTTCTCCAAACTTTTATTTCGTCCTCGCCTAGTCCTTGCGTTTAGAAATCTGCTTCTTAGATGGTCACAACGTCCAAAGACTGCATTCTAACTTCTTATGATTTACCTATAAACATTTAAAGTAATATAGGTACTGGCGTTATGCGGGCCCATTATAATAACGCGTATGTGAAGCCCTGCAAACAGCTGCCTGAATGCTGACTGTAATCACATGCTGCTGGAGGGGATGCGAGTGCATCGACAACCGCGTTGTAGCCTAACATAACTGTGCAGGTTCCGCATGCAGACACCAACTAACAGAAAATGGTTGTTCGATTCGGAGACTAACCAACCAACCAACCAACCCGCGACCTGCGCAAAACTGTCCCTCCAACTTTGTTTAGTTGGCAAGACGTCGGTGATGCGGCCATGTATCCGTCAAAAAATACATACAGCTCTCCACACTCGCCACCCCTCATCTCTGTCGCGCTGCTCTATCAGACTCTAGGACAGAACAGCTGCAGGACTGTCGATTACCATCATGCCCATTGCGACCATTCACAGGTACGCAAGTGTATTCCCTACGGAATGATTGGACAGCAGGTTGGAACAAGTCGGCAGCCGGACGAGGGCACACGTCGGGGGCCGCGAGAGCCAGTGTTCCGAGTGGCAGTGGGGCATGCGTCACAGCGGCTAGAGCAAGAGCATGTCAAGGCCGACCTTGAAGTTGATTGGTCGGTTTGCATAGCTGTGATTGGCCGAGAACCAAACTGTCACTGGTGCGCTAAGGAGGCTCAGTGTTGCAATAGGTGCCCGGTGTAGGGTCATTACAATTTGACAGTTTGTCTCCTGGGTCCCGTGGTGCAATAGAGCCTTGTCTTGCTCAACGAGGGTGCCCACGTTCAGGCCCCTGTCCTCTTTTCGATTTTCCCCATGTCAAGATAAAAAATAATCATTTTTGTTATTAGTTCAGAGGGTGGACTCGAGAAAATACTTTAAAAGCTCAGCAGAAGTACGGAAGTACCCCCCCCCCTCTTATTGCAGGTGGCCCTGCGCTAATTTCCAGGGCACACCTATTCCCATGTCCTGACTTTGACCCAACCTTAACACCGACCTTAAACCTTACCCTAATCCCCCCCCCCTGGAATGTAGCGCAAGTTCACCTGCAATACCGGGGAGTGCTAATTACCCTATCCTACCCTTATGTTCCCTATGCTCTACTCTTCTCTCCCAGTTTCCTAGAAACTGACCAGAGATACTGCATATAGGCAGCCTCATGACAGGTGAACCGCTACGAAATGGCCCTCTTTGGCGCCCAAGAAGGTCAAACCGACGGAACAATCTTCAAACGTCCAGGACAGTTAAGTAGGAGAGAGCAGAATCGGGCGACGATTGGGAATAGATGCAGGTCTTGATGGAGTGGAGAATTATACTGAGAGAGGGAAGGAAAACAGGAGTATGTGACAACAGAAAGGACCTTGACGTGATTCAAAAAGACTCGACCGCGGGTAAGGGCAGTGCTAGCCTATAGTTTCCGATCCACGCTCGCACTCAACATTAGGATAAAAACAAGATGCACGGAAGTTAAAGTAGCAGTCGGAGTGGTGTGTTGAGCCGAGAACAGGGAGATTTCCAGACCACAGCGACCAAGGATTTCAGTTTCAAGGATACTAACAGCATGCCACTTTGCATTTACTTCTGGCCTTGGGCAACTGTAGTACACAAAACACGCAAACAACCCGCACTCGAAGGAAAAGAACTGTTGGCTGTACGTAGGTGTCGAGGTAGCGATAGTCGCCAACTTGAAGGTTCACAAATCAGAAGGCGGGGAAGGCAGTTAAGTGGACAATTTTTTACGGAGACCGAGGGCGTACAGGCAGCTCATCAAGCAGTGGCAGCCGGCGTTCTCACCAGGCAGGCGTGAACCGAAGTACATGCACCCGAACTTCGCCCGGCTGCGGCCTATCGGTGAAGAGGGGAATATCGATTGGCGTCACGGCTTCGTAAGCTGGAGGTTAATTCACGGCATGGACAAGTGGCGGCTCTGGCGACCTGAAAACGTGTAGCTACAGTAGGTGGGCTGACTCATGAAATGTCAACCGACATTCCGAAATGCGTTTTCGTTTCGAAAAGATTAGTTAAGTAGGGTTGTAAAACTAGTCAGCCAACAACATAATTCTATGATATTTCAGCTACCTCAGGATGCAGGCTTTCGAATGAACTTCCTTCCGGCTACATGCAAAAACTACACTCCGTAAAAAATGACTACTTAAGTAGCATGCATTTTTCTCATTGATTTCCGATGCCCCTAAAAGTCAAATTATATTTCATGGAAAACACCCATAAAAATTCCCATTCTTCCGCTCATTCGGTAGACAACTACGTCTTCTTCCAATCTTATACTCGAAGGATGGTTATAATTCGGTTTTCAAAAACTTTTCCAATTCCCGAATAATTTGGAACCCGCTCTACCGTTACACGTGGATTCAGGGTTTCACAACTACAAGCCGTATATTTTCTACGTACGGAAAACCACACATTTCTCTACGGTAATAAAGGGGGACCATATAGGGTTCAGACAACTTAGCAGTAGATATGAGCAATATTGTTAACTTTACAAGTCACATTGGTAAATGCAGAGACATGAGGACTTATGGACGGCCCTTTCACGGTATTCAAAAGTCCCACAATTAGAAACTTTTTTAAAACCGAAGTATCTCCCTCCTTCGAGCGTCAAACTAGAAGAAGAAGAAGAAGTAAGTTTCTACCCAATGAGTAAAAGAATGAGTAGTTTTATGCATGTTTTCCATGAAATATAATTGGACTTTTAGGGGGACCGAAAATCAATACGAAAATTCATGCTACAAAAGTAGTCCTTTTTGGAATGCAGCCGGAAGGAAGTTCATTCGAAAGCCGGCATCCTGAGGTAACTAAAGTATTATAGAATTGTGTTGCAAGCTGACTAGTTTCACAACTATACTTAATTAATTTTTTCGAAACGTACAATTAGTGACCTAACTCATGAAATGTGTCGAAATTTGCGAATGATTGCCAATCACTCGCAAACCGATACCATTTTATGAGTCAAATGTCTATGTTAATAAAGTACAATTTTAAAAGAATTAAAAACATAAAAGAAATATTAAAGTCAGTGTTGCGTTGTTTAGAAATGCCGATTTATCTTGAAAAGCGCAATATCCCGAAAACGTCAGAAATGGCTCTAATTAAGTAAAGTTCGTTTTTAGATGTATAGCATGTATTCTCATACCAAAAACGTAGCAAATATGAAAATAGACATAAAATAACGTCTAATAACAATGTTTTAGTGAAGTTTACATCTAAATGTCCTTTAATTGTTATCGTGATTTCATGTATGACGGATTGTTAACTGCCTACATTCCGAGTGTAGATTCCAAAACCGTTTCCCAGCGTTTCGTTTTATCTATGTGTCTTTCCAGTTAAACGAGATGAGATTAAACAGGAGGAACTAGATTTTGCTTGATTCCACCTATGAGGACGTCGTAGGAACAAAAGTTTTCATGAGAGGACATGTCATGAGTCCGACCGGTGCCAAATAAATTTAAACAGAACTGATAGGTGTGATCGTAAACATACCATTTTGTGTTTGTAGAGAGAACTTTTCTTCCGTTAAATTAATTTACACTTCTTGTTCGCTTTGGATTACGTTGAGTTCCAGATCGGCCTCGAAATATTGCTGAATACTTCATGATTTTCAGTGTTTTCACCTGATCGCCCATAAAGACGGATTCTGACTTACCTATCTGTTAAGAACTTTAAAGTAAGATTATTCTTGAATGCATTTACCGAAATGGTGAGTGTTCGGGCGGTCCTTTTCACGAAGATGATCGTTTGGGTCACATGTGAAGACTCATTCAAACATCAAAGTTCATTTTCGAGAAAAATGTCTGTCCACAACGAAAGTCAGCGACGGAAATGTCTTTGATCAATAAAAAAACTTTCCTTAATAAGTTACCTCTTTAAGAAGTGCTTTATTGCTGCACTCCGTTGGCGGATCTCTGTGTACTTTGCATTTTTAGATGGTGAGGCCAAGTAAAATTTTGACACTTTTGGCCGTTCCTTTCGCGTTCCTAAGAAATACTAATACTTATCTACCGGAAACGCAATAACATGCCTTCCTCTATACATTGAGGCCATTTCCACTGTTTTTGCTCGCTTTTAGACTCCGTTCTTCTATTATAAATGCACGGCAGAGTAGCTATATAAGTGTTGATGTTTTGCTGAAACTATGAACGTTTTGCTCGTTCTATTTCTGAATAAGATATGCACAGAAGCTGAACTACACGACAATTAGTATTTCATATATTTGAAGCTGGAAATAACCATTCCGTGGTGGTCATCTATGTGACATCAGGTAGAATTTTCCAAAGAGCAAAAAAATTTCAGCCCATTTAAACAAAGGAATCCCTATCCGCGTTATTACTGCACTTTAGGACACCAAATCGTACAGACCGGCTAATTTGACATTTAAGAATTGATAAAACCTCTGAGTTTCTTAAAATAACCTTTGTGTTAGCAGGTTGATCACCATGGCTTACATCGGATAGGGGATAAAATTTTCAAGCTCGACTAAATCTGTTTATTAAAACTCTCGCGGATAAATTACTATGCTTTCAATGAAAAAGTCGCCCAGATGAGTAACTGGAGTCTAGGATATGTATTCAGTCAGTCAGTATCAGTCAGTATATTTGGAGTAAACGACAGAAGCCATGAAAACTCCATTTAGAGGGTACAGGTATAAAGTAAAATAGTTAAATTGCAAAACTTTTGCTTGCAGTTTTAGTAGGGAGAATTCATAAATCTAATAATGTAACATAAAGGTGAAAGGGGTATTATATTCGCAAAATAATTGCGAAAAACTTTGTTCACCGCATTCGGACTGTGAAAATTTCAACATGGGCTAAGTTTGACGCAAAAAATATGATCTGTTGAAGTCGCACGAATACATACCAACGTCCATTTTCGTTAAAGTTTTCTGATATTTTACTTGATATACTTACGTAAAAACAATTCCCGCACAAGAAAAGGACATTTTATTGAAGGATGTGGAGAAGTGAACAAAGTGCTCAACGTTAAATACATCCAGGAATTCTCTCATCAGTTTCCGTTATCAGATTTCGGACTTTCGGTTAACATTTCATGAGTTAGCCCACCTACTGTACATGCAATTGTGTGTGGGCCTGTACGGGATTGAGTGTGCGGGGATCCATGTTATGGTTGCGCGGCGAAACTAATTTCATAAATGCTTCTATGTGAACGTTGCACAATCTCACACTGAAGAGTACACCCACTGTCATAATTACCACATAGGAAGATACAGTACAGGCTATGCCAGTCGGCCTGGTAGGTAACAAGTACCTATAAGCAGTAAACTTACGGGCCCCCTCAAACACATCAATAGACATTGGTAGATACTCCCGCTTCGCCTTGTTCCACCACCCAGCTCTCAGCAGTGGCTCCACGAAGTCGTGCACCGCAGGACGACCAGAACCCCGTAACCGTCCTTGACCGGGGGGCTGAACCAGATGAGGGTGTTCGGCGTGTGCGTGCATGCGTCTTCACGCCCTGCAGCTCCCGAAATAATCCCCATCCTCCCCCTTTCCCACTCCCAAACAAAAAGACTAACGGAGAAGGCGACTTGTAGGTGACTTCAGGCTAACTCGGGTCGTCTTCCCACTAAACAAACGCCATGACCATTAGGGGAATTCGGCATCCGTCTGGGATGACTAAACAGTCTTATTCAGGGGTAGCACTGCTTGCTCCATCGTGGAGGAGGGACAGAAAAGGTCTCCTGAAATTTCTGGCAAAAGACGCCGTTCGCAGACTCAACGTGGCTTATGGACGCAGAAAGTGTGCTCGAAACTCCAAGACAACAGAAACTCCCGTCTTCATGCCGCTGCTTCCTCGTAGGCTGCCAGCGTGGTCTGGAATGTTCGTAAAGAACTAACTGAAAACATAAATGTGATTTCGATAAGAAAGCTTTACTCAGATAGGGTTTTAGTATCGATAATCATGTAGTATAGTCCCAAGATATATCATTCACCTCCGAATTCCAGCGTCCGAATATTCATCTTTGCGTCCGCTTGGAAAGATCATACTCGTCTGCACATGACCACTTAGATAGTATGATCTTTTTCATTGGTTTCTTTTCATCTATAAATTCAGACCTACAGTGGATTTTCGAACACTTGAAGTATGCCGAAATTTACAAAACGCTGCAAAAAGACATAAACGAAGGGAATAAAATTCCGAATAGGTAATGACTGAATTTAAGATAACTGAAGACACAAAGGATGCAGTAAATTAATACTGATTCGTTTATAAATAACAATTTTTTCTAGGAAAACTGAAATTCCGAAAACGTCAAAAATCATTGTAATAGAGCGACCTTAAGTTTTACGAGTACAAAAAGCCTACCCTTGCGAAAAGCCGAGTAAATAAAATAGCACATGTAAAGTAACGCTTGACAGTAGTCCTTTAGTGAAGTGTACATTTGAATATTCTTTAGGAATTAATGAAATATCAAGTATGGAGGTTGGCCAAAAACCTACATTTTGAGAACAGATTCCAACACGTTTTTACGAGAATTGACTGCATTTTTTTCGGTTGTACATTATTGGAGATGCGGCTAGCCAAGGCAAAGAAGGATTCACTTGAATTCTCCCATAGGGTCGTCATAGAAATAAAAGCTTTCATTAGGTCACATGTTGAGGGCCGGTCAGTGACTATTAAATTTAAACAGAATTGGCAGGTACACTCGCAAACGTACAATTTTGTTAAAAGAACTTTTCATCCATCAAATTTCTTTCCTCTTTTTCTTGCGCTGGAGTACGTTGAGTTTCAACCCGCCCTTGAAATCTCAGTGAATATCTCACTATTTCCAATGTTTTCAATCGATTGCCCATAAAGGTAGATTCTGTGCCATCAGGTTATCAAAACCTTCAAAATAAAATATGTCTTGAAAATATTTATTAAAGTAGTGAGTTTCTGGAAATTTCTTTATAATGTGAATTGGCGTTTAGGTCATATTCGTAGACTCGCCCAAACTTGAAACCTCATCACTGATAAAAGTGGACGCACAAAAAGAAGGTCCTCAGTGAATACGTTCCAGATCAATTAAAATCATTTTCCACTAAGTTACCTTCTTCCAGGACAAAAAGTGGAATGTCTGGTTGGTTTTTTCACTTTCTGGAGAAAAAGTGACAATTCTTCTGCAAAGGAAAAAGCTCACTTTTCTTTTTCTACCTAGGCCTTTTCTCTATATTGTCCTAATATTAAAATCGTTTCTACGATTGTGCACACACAACATGATAGCCAATTAAATACTAAGATCCTTCAAAAATTATTAATCTTCCGCCAGTTCCGTTTCTAAGTTACGCATTAGTGGAAACTAGACTATACGAAAAGTCTAATCATACGCTCAAAGGTAAGCATAGCTATTTAATTGAAGGCCTTTTCACGACATGGTGTTGAGTATAGTCAAAGGGTATGAAAGTGTCGGCACGGTTAAATGAAGGATTGGCCACAGGCGTTATTATTGCGTGCATGAAATCGCACACATTTGTAAATCTGACTCTCTAAAATCGATATAACGTCCGGTTTTCCAAAAATAATTTTTTTACTTATACCCTGATCTACGTAGAGAAAAAGATCAATTTCCAAGTGCGACAACTTCTGGTAGAACCCTCGAGCTTAGATTACTTTCCTCTAATAGAAAAACCTGCACAACTGGGCAAACACGTATAGTGCAGCTATTGGCGTAGGAAACTGCCCGAGTACAAGGTAACACGAATTTTCGCCCATATTTACAAACACTTTGACCGATAAAATTATTTATAAACATATTCTACATACAAAGGGACACTTTCCGAGACGAAATAGACGAGTAAATATAATGTATAACATCCTAGGTGCCTAAAATTGAACGTCTTAATTCTCGTAACCGCGTTCCGCGAGCAAGGTCACAAATTGGGCATCACAGAAAGCATGCGCAAGATGTGCTTGGCTATGCTTATTTTTTTTAACAAATTGTGTCTTCAGGTTTGTTACTCGAAGAAATTTTATCTTCTATTTTTAAGAAAAACTGTCAATTCCCGAATGAAACTGAACCCGAACTGTCGTTACTTCTATTTTTAGGATTTCCAAACTGCAGGCGATAGGCTTTACACTTAAGATAGCCGCTACATTCATCCATGCTATTCGGAAGATACCATATGGGATTCATAAAATTTTGCAATGGATATGGATAATGTTGTATACTTCATAAGAAATCTTGATAAACGAACAGGTACGATACTGCATGAATGTACGATATGCGATCCTAAAAATTTCGTAACTTCAAACTTTTGGGGTCGAAACTTATCCTTTATTTCAGCAGAAAACTTGCAAAAAAATAATTTACTGCAAAAAAGCAATATTTTTGCGCCTGCTTGCTGTACAATACATTTCCTTTTACGAAGACACCTAAAATCAATTTTGAGAATCCCTCCTAC
>CACRXP010000283.1:0-10153 GCA_902702965.1 Spirometra erinaceieuropaei | reverse complement strand
CCACCACCACCACCACCATCACCACCATCATCATCATCTTCTTCTTCTTCTTCTTCTTCTTCCTGTTCTTCTTCTTCTTCCTCTTCTTCTTCTTCTATCTCGGGGTATCTTAAATCGCAGGTCGACCCGCTTTTCTGTAGCATCGCATGTTACTTTCAGAAGGGTTATACATATATTACGCGTATTGACACAGTCTGCAATATTCGGACCTACAGTGCGTGACCTATCTCATGAAATGTTGACTGAAATTCTGAAATGCGTTTTCGATTAGGAAGGATTACTTGGTCGCGGTGGTGATACTGATTATCTTAAGGCATACTCTTATAACATTTTGGACTCGGCAGGATGTCCGCTTTTAAATGCACGTCTTTTCAATCCCCTGTAGAAAGCGTGCTCGGTAAAAAATAACTACTTAAGTAGCATTCGTTTTTCCCATTGATTTTCGATGGTCTTGGAAATTCAAATATATTTTATAAAAACCACAAACAAAAATATGCTTTCTTTTAGTCCATCAATAGAGAATCACGTCTTCTTTATAGTTTCTACTTAAGGACGGAGTATAATTAGGTTTTAAAAAAGTTTCTAATTATGAGACTTTTTAAGACCGTGATATGTCCATTCACATAACATCGTACCTGGCCGTTTACCACTGCTCCTCATGAAATGTACAACATGGTCCGCATCCATTGCAAAATTTTATGGACTCTGTATGATATCTCTTTAATGACATAGAAAAATATGGGATTTTCTTTACGCGGAACGCATGCACCTTGTAGAGTGTAATCACTAAGCTCTAATGCAACGAATGATCAGGCTCCAAATTTTTCGGCAATTAGAAAACTTTTTTAAAACCTAATTATACTCCTTCTTTAAGTATAAAATATAAAGAAGACGTGATTCTCTATTGATTGACTAAAAGAAAGCATATTTTTGTTTGTGGTTTCTATAAAATATATTTGAATTTCTAAGACCATCGAAAATCAATGTGAAAAATGCATGCTACTTAAGTAGCCATTTTTTACCGAGTACGCTTTCCACAGGAGATTGAAAAGAAGTGCATTTAAAAGCCAACATCCTGCCGAGTCAAAAATGTAATAAGAGTATGCCTTACGATAATCAGTATCACAACCGCGACCAAGTAATCCTTCCTAATCGAAAACGCATTTCAGAATTTCAGCCAACATTTCATGAGTTAGGTCACGCACTGTACATACTAATCCATTCAACAATTCTGACATTTAGACATCTGCCTACTCATCCAAAAACCCGTTTTCATATATCGTTGCAATTAACAGAAGAAAATAATTTCCCTACTTGGCGATAGCTGTGGCCCGACTTTCAGAAATTTACCGCTAAGTGGATATGCCCAAAGGCTACAAAAGATTTGGGCATTTCAGCCCGCCTCTGGCAGACTCACACCTCGCTCTGCAGTATTTAGACGCCAACGCCTAATTAATATCTGCCTATGTGGACTGGTCTCGCCAAGAATTCCCCTGCTCGATTTGCTTGGAGGGATCTTTATTTGCAGCAAAATGTGCCCCTGCTGGACAGACTTGACTGCTGCCGTACCACTAGGTTCTTCGTAGATCCAGTTAAGACTGCCTCAGCCCTTAGCTGGCAGCAATTGAGTCACACTGGGGGTGGTCGGGAGAGGATGAATTGTTCAGATCTGACGAAGAGGTTAGTCACGCACATGCACGGACTTAGTCATGGATGCGCGCGCGCGCTCGCACCCATACGCAAATGTCCTCGTCATGATGAGCTACCCTGGAATTTTGTGATCTTCATTCCTGAGGGAGGATGACGTGTTGGTGAGACATGTCGGTTTACACACCACTTTGTGGGCCTGAGGAGGGTAGAAACGTGAGCGACGCTCGAAAGGTGACAGCACAATGGGATCACTGTTATCCCCTCTCCGCATGTTCTTCACATGATCAGGTCTTGAAAGCAGTCTCGTGTGTGTGGGTATTCACCTACATACAGAGACATGTTTATGCATGGGCGGAAAAACGTCTGCGTCTAAAAAAGCCTGCTCGGCCATTAGTCATGTGGGGTGTGATTAGCTCTCTGCTCAGCGACCACTATGGACTAAATGAAAACGCCGCTAGCCAGGTCTTACGTGATTAGCTAGGGCTAAAAGGAAAGGTCTTGTTTACCGACCGGAAGGCGGTGTCGACAGAGGAAGTTGGGTGTTTCCAGACACACCGGACATAAAACACCGGCTGGTCTCCTTTCTTACACTGAAAGCAGGACATAATGCAGTCGCGAGCAAAACTTTCTTATAATGCAAACCTGCATGACACATAAAGAGCTCCGCACTGCCATCGTGCTGCAAATAAAGGTCCCTTCAGCCGAATCGAGGGGGAGGGAATTCTTTGCGACACCAGTCTTCATGGGGCAGATATAACTATATTCTGGAGTCTAATTACTGATAAAAGAGGTACCAGGCTACCAGAGGCGGGCTGAAACGCCAAATCCTTTGTGACCTTCATAAATATCCGTTTGTCGGAAAATTTCAGAAAGTTGGACCGGAAACATTGTACCTGCAAGGTGAGGGAGTTATTTTTTTCAGTTAACTGCAACCATGCGTGAAAAGCGGTCTTAGAAGAGCACAAAGAGGTCTAAGTGTCGGAGTAGTTGAAAGTACACTCAGGAAATCATCTTATGAAGTGTTGACCGAAATTCTGAAATGCATATTTGATTAGAAAAGACTACTTTAGTAGGACTGCAATAGTGATTAACCTGCGGCAAAATGCCGTAATATTTCAGACACGCCAGGATGTTGACATTTAAATTTGCTTCTTTTCGGCCGCCTGCAACAAACTCACTCAAATTCAAATATATTGTATTCAAAATATTGTATTCAAATATATTGTGTGGAAAACATGCATTAAGTATTCTATATTGTGGTCATTTTGTAGCGAATCAGGTCTTCTTTAATTGCTTTACTCGAATTAAGCGCATCTCCCGGCTTTGAACTGTTTTTTTTTAAAATTCCGGAATAAATTTGGGTTCGATGTGCCGTTGTATATGCGCTACGGGTTTTCAGCCTGTCAGCTGTATACTTTCCTTTTGAGGAAAAACACGCACTTCCCTTTGCCGTTAAGTAAAAACCAAATAGGGCTCATAAAATCCCACAACAGATGTGGATTATGCTGTATACTTCATGGGGAACATTATTAAACAGACAGATATGATGCGATCTGAGTGAGCATAGTACAACCTTAAAATCTCAAAGACACTTTTTATAAACCGAAAAATGTATTTCCTTCAAGCATAAATTTTGAAGAAGACGTGATTTGCTGCCGAATGAGTACAAGGTAGAATATTTTTATGTACGTTTTTACAAAATATATTTGATGTAAACTGTGTCCCTACGCGCAGTATATATAACGCTGTTGAAAGCAACATAACGATGCTACGGAAAACCGAGTTGACCTGTGATTTAAAATACGTTGAGGCAGAGGAAGAATATGCCTCTAGCGACCAGCTCCAGATCAGGCTTTCCTGTTCAATTATTATGAGCGTAACACGTTATATACAAACGTAATCCAATATCGCTAGTTTGAGCCATGCATTAAAACAATCTTTCTGAATTAACTGATGCAAAGCTGACAAACAAAACAACGCTGAAACGTCACAAAAATGATATCTCTTCAAAAAGTCCAGTTAGAAGAAACTGTCTCCGAAGATTCGCATAGGACCATTTCACATTTGAAGTTAACGGGTTGAGTAATCCTGACAATTCAAGTGGTTAGAACGTTGGCTGTACTAAAGCCTTCCCCTTACTGCGTGGGTTCGAATCCCACCGAGGCGCCGAGTTTTCACAGTTGGATCAATATGAATTATTCAAAATCTGCCAAAACATCTATGAATTACGTGAGTTTAGTAGTCGTCTGGTGGATTCTAGGTGAATTACTTAGGAAATCCTACTTGGGCAGTCAACTTACTGTATCAGATTTGGTGGATTCCAGACGTTGCAGTAGGTTGGGCGGGTAAATTGACCCAAATGTGATTAAACTCTCGTCGTCCGGCGGGGCCTCGTAGCTCAAGTGGCTAGAGCGTTGCCTGTACGAAAGCCTTCCTCTTACTGCGTGGGTTCGAACCCCACCGAGGCGCCGAGTTTTTAACAGTTGGGTAAATATAAATAATTCAATATCTGCATAACTGCAAAATCTTCCAGATGAGGGCGTTATTTTTAGAGTCACCTAACAAATGCATCAGAGTTGCTACAGGCGTGACCACATATTTACCTCCTTCAAGACCATTCAATTAAATCGAAATACCGGGAACCGAAAAAGGCGAATTTTGCTTGAACGAGAAGTGTCAAAAACGTAGTATATCTAGTCAAACCAGCTTCCTTTGGCGAAAGGATGCAAACATGACTAACTGGTATTCCACAAAATGCACAAAGGAAAGCTGAGATCAGCGTGCTGTCAGATGAAGGTTTCCTAAATGCATACATCAATAGCATGCTCAAATTCTATTTACTTACCTTTATACACAACGGAATTTTGAACATACAAACTAAGCTTTTCAATGAGTGAAGGTGAAACCGGAAGTTAGCCAGGATACTGGTGACTACTTTTATTGAAACGTTACTGCCACCGTCTGCTTTAAGTCAGTGTGTGCATTCAGACAGATGACAATTCGGCCGTCGTTACCGGCGATGTTCACCACGTGTCCAACAGCAGGGTGGCTACAGGGACGTGACTTGCACTGCATCTACCGCACTCCCCGTTCCCTTGCCCACCCAGTGCCAAAAGACAGCCAAGAAGACCGGAGGCGGAATCGAACGCAAATGGCTGGCGCGGTGTGGGTCTGCGCCAAGGTGGCCTACCGCAGCCCTCCGTACGACATTTGTTAGGGGTGTGCAGCCCAATTACGGGTGTCGGACCCTGATCTGACCCCCATGTCAGTCCAGCGAAACTCCCACGTTGCCCGTTGTAAGGTCCGACACTGAGACGGATACTGAGTGAACAATCATAGCGGGAGGCACATCAAAGTTCACTTCGTTTAGACTGGAATCCAACATACAGAAAGATGGGATTACGCTGGCGGTCGGACAATCGGCTTTCAATCATGTCAAGTGGAAAACCCTCGCGACACTCATGTGGGCCTGACGAAGTTGAATAAGTTGATTGCAGTTGTGTCAAGGGGCTGTCGAACGTAACTCCGATACGTCGGTGACCTCTTCGCAGGTCTCATTGGTGTCTAAGCTGTGACTGATGCCTAACACAAACGAGTCAAAGTAGTTATCGTTTCCATTTCTTCCTCACTGGGTCATGCAGGTGGATCTTCTGTAAACTTTTGAAAAAGCCCTAACTTGCTCGTCAAACGTAGCTGCTACGGAGTAGATTTGTCGTAATGCGCCCATGAAACTGTAAGCGCTTTTGCACATTCACCGTTGTTACGAGAAAACGGCAAATCCCCAGCGTGAGTAGGGACGATTGAACACTTTAGTTTTCAACTGAGCATGTCCACGTGCAGTACTGATGCCCTCCAGGCTGTTGTTTGCTGAATGGCTTTCATGCTGATCTGACCTTTGCTAGTCACCTGTCCACATCAACCAGCGCTTGCTACCAGCTGGTTTGCGCTTTCAAAGTCGAATAAGTTTCCTCAACTCTAATTTAATGCATATTGCTGTTGTTTATCCTGCATACAGGATACACCCATCGGCGATGAGGTATAAAACCTTTTCCTTTTACCTAACATAAAAATAGGGTGAGTCACGAGTGAAGCTTTTGATTCAACAATCGAGAAGATACATGAAAAGGCACGTTTTCAGTACCGTCACTTTAACTCCCATGGTGCATTTTATTGAAAGAATCTCCAAGTGAAGAATCTCCGATCCAGTGCACAGCGGACTAAATGTACCGTCAAGCAATATTGTTAGCGTTAAGTATGAGTGAACATGCGTGCCTTCCAGCCAATGTAAAACAGATAACTGCATATGTACATGTTTTGAGGGTTAGAGGCGGAGCCCTTGATAAGCCTTCTTATGTACAGTGCTTTCGCAGATTCGTAGTCAAAAGTTAAATTACAGGCATTTACAATGTGATCGGGTCACAGTTCAATCGTTATCATAAGGTCACTGTAAATTAGTGTGGAGGGATTGTATATGACAGTTATTTTACAAAACTGGCTGTGCGCAGTCATGCTGTAAAAGCCGATTTCTGTCGAAAACTAGGCCAGCAAGTTTTCTTTTAAACATGCAGATGGGTGGACAATTGCAAATAGCTGTTGATGGAGAATTTGTGGCATACTTTATCGGCGCGAATGAGAGGTCTAATCAGTGTTTCTGTTCCTTGGAGAATTCGGGTAGAATCTTCCCCCTGATACCATGGGAAATAACGTCGAGATCCGAAAATTCCAAGAATGGTAGAACTTTCGAGTTGGTTTACTCGAAATCCAAATCCAAAGGATACATTGTCAGTTCGCAGTTTGTTTCCACACGACGTTCAGTCTGCCCTATATTACCAAATAAAATCGACGGAAACTCGGAGAGCTGGAGATTCGGCTCAAACTCGTGAAATAATTGTGAGTCAGAATTCGTGATAATCGAGTCAGGAAATGATAGGAGTAGAAGACCTGAATTGTTCAAGCTGAATTCCTATTATGAAATTGGTTGCTTCCAGGCTATGTTGGCGTGGGACTAGCCAGTAGTTACCATCATCAACGTTGTGCATCTGCTCGCTCGTGTAAGATGTTGTTTTCACTTTACTGATCCAAGTTCCCTGCAGTCGACCATACAAACTTCGGCCGCCCCTTCAAGTACTTTGCTCTCATGAAATTACAGGACTTGATTATTTAGTGAACTCACAAATTGAGTTCTGTTTTTTTGGGTTTCGTCCAGATTATAGCAGCTTGCCAATATTAAAACTGACTACCGAACACCTTCAGCAGAGGTTAGGCTGAGAGGTTGGGAACATTAAGTATGGTTGCAAAAAGCGGTGAACAGTTAAAGGAGATAAAGAACATCCTCAGACTCAGCGTTAAGACTCGAGAGATCAAGACAATAGGAAACCATCGTTCAGCGTATCTGATGGACACTGGCTGCAGGCCGACGCAAAGAAGACAGTCAGGATGTTGGTCGAGCGCCGGTGCAACAGCAGAAGTGATTGCGACAGCGCAGTCTTGTGATGGCAAAGCACACTCCTCAGTGTCGTTGTCGCAAGACCCCACCGTCACCATAACGACTAACATCATCGAGAGTCATAATAGCCAAATACCAAAAAACCCAAGTGGTCACTGCGGCCATATTTACACCTCTGCTGTTAGAGCCGTTCACAGACAAAGATAAGGAAACGGAAAGCTCTGCGGAGGATCCGCCAGTTAGTCGTGATTTAAAAAAATACTTCTGTGGGCGGACAAAAACAAAAGGGGGAACGCGCGACGCCAGCCCACTTGGGCGCCCAACCTGGCGACTACCGGCTAGGTACAGACACCGATTTCCGGGAGCCCACCTGAGCGTGCAGACAAACTTACGCATGCGGCAGCAACATGCCACCGGATGTCGAGGTTGAAAGTCCAAATTATTTAAAACACACACTATTTGTTACTATGTTCTTGGTAGTAGGCAAAATCCCTACATACAAAATAGAGGGCGAGGACAGGGGCCGCCCACGCTTGACAGACGAACTGAAACGCACAAAGGCAAATAGTTTATCTGAAGAAATTAAACCACACAATTAATAGATTTGATGCAATAGAATCTGTGGTGGAGGCAATTCGAAGTCCGCGGCACTTAAAGACACGAAAGTCGAATTCTTCAAAGTTGGAGAGATGCGGGTGACTAAAGTCAATACTATTTTACTTCGCCGTAT
Organism: Spirometra erinaceieuropaei; assembly: GCA_902702965.1. Taxonomy (NCBI): domain Eukaryota; kingdom Metazoa; phylum Platyhelminthes; class Cestoda; order Diphyllobothriidea; family Diphyllobothriidae; genus Spirometra; species Spirometra erinaceieuropaei. The sequence continues at coordinate 2,327 of CACRXP010000283.1, read as the reverse complement.
TGTATCATAACACTACAATCTCGCAGCTGGATGAGACGATTCTTTGCTGAGGATAGTACAAGTCTAAATCTGGAGCTTGCGTAGTGAAGCCTCTTAGTCTTCTATGGAAATATTTGGAAAATAGGAAATAAATGAAGGAAAATCAGACTCCTGGGACAGGTGTAACAACTGTCTTATGTCCTGAAAACTGGGCTTTCGTTCTAGTACCACAGTCGACAAAGTCAAACAAATTCTAAATGGTTATCTTGTCTGGTCAACTTTGTTCCTCATACACTTGTTCTCATTTTCGCCGCGTGTTTGGTTAGCGAGAGGTGGTGGTGACTTCCCTTCATGGTCAGTTGTCGCGGTCATGGAGGGGAGCTTAACCTGATAATTGATTGTTCGACTTAATAGCTCGCCAGATTCCCTGTTGAGTAAGCTGGTTGATTGCCACCTCCCTTAAGCTTACAGCAGCCATAATTACTTCGATAGAAAACATATCTGGTCGATCGGAATGGTAATATACATGTGTGTGGGGGTATCTTCTGCACAGGTTGAGGTTCCTATGTCCACTTACCTAAAGAGTAACAGCTGCGAGTTATCTGATAAATCGCGAGAAAGTGAGAGTATAACTAAACATAGAGACTCAGAGGACGTTTACAAGAAACGGCCGCAGTGTCTGGACTCCGGACAAAACAGTTGCTAGAAGACTAGAAAACATGCCCTCGAAGGCTTGTTCTTGGAGTGTGAAACTGCGGAAAGCCCTAGAAGAGTCCGTCTTGAGTCGGAGGATTATACTATACAAGCAGGGAAGCCATACTGAAATCGGCCGGACGACAAGGTTGGACAAAGGTCAGAACAATGAATACTACTCCGGACATCAACCGTCATGTCAACTTTAAAGAGTAACTTTACACAAACGGAGTGAAGATATGGCGGTGACCGATTATAGGAGAGGTTTCAACACACAAGCCGACATCGATGAGCAGCACCCTCTTCTGTTTAACAATTGCAGCGCATCCATCAATTTGTTGTATTTCTTTCTGAATTCTGATGATGATGCCTCTCAATTCCCAACTACTCAGTTGGCGTAAATTACTTTGTTCTTGTACACAGCTACCTGGATTTGAGTAGCACATTATGAGACAAATTATGGTTATCCTCATGTCGGGTACTGCTTCCCCCTCTGAACGCATAATTCAAATCACATCCTCAGTTGTCTAAATTAGGCCATCTCTTCCAACATAGGCTCGATTGCCCCCCCCCCCCCGTTGAACGTCACAGGACTAGCCAGCACATGTTGGATGAAGCCTGAGCACCAAAGACCACGCAAAATGAGGCGTCCCAAGGCGTTCCGGTCAGCAAAAACTGAGAGAAATTCCGACTGTCCGAGATTATGATAAAAAGCCACTAAATCCGAGAAAAGTCAACAGATGCTCCAACGGAATTCAGGAATCGAATCCCAGATCTTTCCACCGGGGACATATCCCAGGCCACACGTAAATGGAGATGCCGGAATTACACCGGCCGCGAAAATCATGAGTGCGGAGGACAAATGGGCTGGGACCGCCGCCGTTTCGGTCCTCCAATAACTTCAACCCATCGGATCGGACGCCACTCATAAACCATAGTAAGCAGGCTTAACAAACAGCACAGTTAGGCACTATTTTGTGAGAAATTAGGCTCACTGTGGAAGCCTGCGAAGGGAGGGAGGTGGAGGCGTGACAGCGCATGCATCAGCCGAAATATACAAAAGCAGGCTAACCAGAAGATAGAGGGAGACCGATCAGGCACGACCAACAGACTAAACGGTTACCCATGAGACACTGAGCTCCTGTCTGTGCACACACACACAGCCCCTGAACACGACGCGAAAGCTGGGTTTCCAACTGCAGACTGAGACACATAGGCCGACCCTATCAGGGGAATATGGTTCGCAAAACGGTCTTTATATTGTGGTTTGCCAGCCCCTGCTTCAGCCAATTAATTTCAACTTTCAGATAGCAGTCTTCCAGTCCCACAAGGCTTTGGACCAGGTGTTCTTACATCCTTCCACTTGAAAAAAAAGACAAAACAAAAGAAAATCAGTCAAATTCTTTGGGGAGCCTAGATCTCACCCACTACTGGTGGAAGAAGTGTCGTTAATGAGGAGCTGGGAAGAACAGGCAAAAGCGGGGAAAGGAGCGTCAATTGAGCAAATCAAGGGATGGGAGCGAGGGGCATAGAGGTACCGTGGTCAAAGAGGGGAAGAAATTCTGTGTACAGGTGGGCGGCATATGCATAGATAGTGTCATCAAGGCAATTTAATTCAGAGGCACTGGGGGGAGGGGGGGGGGAGCCGACGGGGA
>CACRXP010000282.1:775160-793460 GCA_902702965.1 Spirometra erinaceieuropaei | reverse complement strand
CGTTCGAGTTAGAGTTGCAAAGAAGTCTTTTTGTCGTAGGGGGCGCTCACCGATCGTTCACACGGAACTCACTCGTTCCGTTGTGCCTTAAGGGCTCTCTCTCGAGTCCAACCAGCAGTCGCACAGCGGCGCATGATATATAGGCAGAATGGAATTACCGACAAAGGCAAGGGAGACTGGGATGGCCATTTCTGGCTTATTAGCCGTCGTCAGCCAGTCATATCCAATCCCGAGGTGTGGTACACCTGAAGCTCGATCTCACGACATGTTAGTTTGAAATCCAACGCCTCTAACTACTGAGCCATGGGCTCGTTGTCCTGTCGGTTTCGACCGGGAATATACAATGGTTTGGGAACGCACACCGATCGTTCTTACGGAACTCACTCGTTCGATTACGGGCTCACTCTCGAGCCCAACCAGCAGCCGCACAGCGCTTACAAATGTTAGACTTCTAACTTACAGGTCGCGAGTTTCGGCTTAAGGTGTTTCAAACATCGGGATTGAGTATGAATGACTGACCACTCCAGTCTCTTTTGTCTTCGTCGATAATAACATTCTGCCTATACCATGCGCCGCTGTGTGGCTGCTGGTTGGGCTCGAGAGAGAGCCCGTAACCGAACAAGTGAGTTACGTAAGAAGCATCGATGAGCACCCCTATACCATTATTACATTTGTCGGAAACATTGGGTTTGTAAATCGGAGCATCCTTTCCTCAAGTAACTACGCACATTATCCCTCAAACAGAACTTATAAATTTACAAAGACCAGATAGAAAAACGACAGTCTGCTCCCCTCTGGATCCAGCCGATCCAAATGACCGCACAGATACCCCAGTAGCCTGTGTCGGGGTTGTAAACAAATCTTGCATGAAGTACACTTTCATAACTGGATGAACTCCATATTCATATCCACGGCCTCCACGCACACGTTATCTCAATATCAGAAACATGGTTGCCTGAATAGGTTGTTGATAGATAACTTATGCTTCCTGGATTTCAAGTGTTCTGCTGAGAGACAGAGGTAGCAGAAGGAGAGAAGGCATAGCAAAACTTCGAAAAAAACTACCAAATTGACTTGTAGTAGGGAAGCATTATGGTTGGCCATAATGGCACCGGGCCTCCCAAAGCCTCGATATCTTGACCGTATATCTTCCCCTGAGAAATGACCCTGACACTGATGTCAACTGATGGATGAGCTCAGATTATTTTCCACGCGGCCGAACATTCTCATCGTTGAGAACTTTAATGCACTTCATATCGACTGGAGTTTGGCATCCGCCGACTGCTCTGAAACAGCATTCGACCAGCAGCTACTGCGGACCACCGGTAATCTGCTTCTCACCCAGCACGTAATGTTTCGCATGAGAGTTTGAAAGGACCAGCAAACGGACTGCCTCGACCTTGTGCTCACAAAGTAGTCTGATAACATCGACGTTGTGAATTGCCTTCTCCCATTGGGTCCGAGTGACCATGTGGTTCTCATGTGGGAATGCACCTTATTTTCCATGCCTGCACAACCGCCCGATTCCCGACCCAATATTTGGCTTGGCGATTTCGAACAGATGAAAAATGTTTTTCATCCCATCGATTGGGCATCCACTCTCTCCAATGATATCGAGGAGCTTTGGTGTCAGTTCAAAGAGATAGGCAACAGCCTTATCTCCAACCACTGCTTAATCATGCGCAGAAGACTAACGAATAGACCCCGCTGGTTGACTCCGCCTTTAACTAAGGAAGAAAACAGGAAGAGGAAGCTACGGAAACAATGCCTTATTGACCGGACGTCAGAATCTCCAAGGAGTTATAAGTTACAGAGAAAGCCGGTCCAAATTTTCATCTCCAGAGTTCGACAAGTCTTCCTAAAGAGTCTTTCAAACCGCGCCACAGTTAATACCAAAGTTCTTTACTGTTACATAAGACAGAGTACGTGGAACACAGATCCCATTCCACCGCTGCGAACGGCCGAGGGCACAGAAATCTCAGATAACATGGATAAGTCTGGACATCTCTGTCAGTTTGTCCAGTCCGTCGCAACAAGTGAACTCGATTATTTTTCACCCATTTAGGCAGACGAAGAAATGCCTACCATTAAAACAGTCTTCTTCACCGAAGCAATCGTTCAACGAGACCTCTCCAGCCGTGATGCAATGCCTTCGAAGTGTCCAAACCGTTAGCCTTGCTCTTCCAAACGTCATTTGCTACTGGGTGCCTACCTTTCGATTGGAAGTCCGCTACCATCACCCCGCTTTTAAGGCAGAAGATGTGCGTCTGCAAATAAATACAGGCCAGTGAGACTTACCTTCATCGGTTGCAAAATCATGAAGGCCATTAAGAGAGCGTTGACACAGTTCCGCCACTCCGATGCCAAACACGGCTTTCCGCATGACGAACGGCCTTGACTTCTGTTTAGATCCCAGTGATTACTTCACTCAAGCTTACACGCTCACTTTACGCGGCCATCCCCTAAAACTACGCGCATGTAAAGCAAGGATAGAGACAAAAGTTCTATTTCAGTAACATGGTGGTTGCAGCGTGAACCGCCCTGCCTACTGTTGTTGTACTTTCCCCTGTGTGTGTCCATTTAATGGTAGACTCGACGCGTAGCATGCCTCCCAATTACCACCTACCTATTTACTCACATAACACCTCATCCACATTATGTACGCTTATACTACCTACGTTGAGTGAGTAGCCACTAATGATTACTACTTTTAGACTGCCTGGCAGCTGTCTGCCTTTCACATGCAATTATGTACAAAAGCTCTTTCTCAACATTCCTCTTATCAGTGCTGATTTTAAACGATTTGTAAGCAATAGTTGCTCGCCTATATTTCTCTTACTAAAACTGAACTGAACTGCACTGAATGCTTTAAGTCCTAAACTATGAAACTGTAGCCGCTCACCCTTAGTCGGGAAAGGTGTACTTTCCTAGAAATGGAAATACTTGCCAGTAACGCAGCCTTGCGATATCTAAATGTCGAATACTTAGGATGACTAATCGTAAGGCCCTTACGGTTTGTTCACAAGACCGTAATTAAAGAAGAAAACAAATTATGAGCCAATGAGAGGAAGTACATCCTCATATTCTTACATGAATAGACTGTTAGGTAAGTGCAGCGGCTACCGATAAAATGACTTAAAACTAGGAATTCGCCATGTGCTATGGCATTCAGTGGAAAGAACTGGAATTCTGTTGCACTCCAGTTAGCAGTATTCGTTAGATAGAATCGAACCAAAGACGATAGCCGAAACAAGAGGAATTCGACAATTTCCGGGATGGTGACACTGTTTCAAGTACCTGCAGTCATCGCAGGGATGCTAGTCATCAGAGTCGACGTTGGGAATAGTGTGGAGGGTTGAGACACAAGGGTTTTCAAATTGACAGATGACGCCCATCTGAAGTATGTGCTCGAACACGGCCTTGATGGCGCAAGACGGCGCAACCAAGAAAACAGTGGTCTGGATGTGAGGAAAAACGTCATGCGGAGTGTCCACATTGGTGAGTTTACTGGCCTGATTGCTAGTTTGGAAATAATGGCAATACGTTTCTTTTTAAGGATCTGTTACTTCTTTGTTAGGAGCTTTGCTCCATCCTGGCACAGCAGATTCACAGATCCTTCGTCTTCGTGGCCATAGGTTGTTTTGTTGGACACAAAGAATAGCATAAGAAATGATCGTCCAATCCGGTGTCCCCTCGGTCATTGCTGGTGCTAGGAGCAGCGGTGGTAGCGTATTGCAGGGCATTGGGAGTGCCCAAACTGGCGCCGATAGTGGTGGCAGCAGTGGTGATTTGCTGTGAGATGACAGAACTGGCGATCGCGTTGATATTGGCCTGGCTATGTAGATGTCCAGCGAGGTCTCTCCGTGCACGGAATGTCCGTTAACTGTGTAGGGATAATGGCGGGGTTTGCGTGCTAGTGTCCTTGGCCCGTAGCACTCGACATATGAAAGTGCGATAGTCAGGTGTTATATCAAAAGACGAGGATGAGGCGTTAACCGGAAGAGGTCTGACGTTTTGAGTAATTACTTCCTTTACCCATCTTCGCTGACTGGGGCACTTTGTTTGATGCGTGGCTCGCCAATGACGCCTGTGTGGCTGCATCCGTCCCGCATGTCACCGCGATCTGAGTCTCCGCCCCCCTCCCTCGTCGGCCGCGGAGATAATTGGCCGCCCCGACTGTCCCCCATCAAGCGATGCGGCCAAAAGACCCGATCCTTAGGCAGGGGGTATTGGCCGTTGTCTACCGACTTCAATGCAGCTGCGGGATGTGCAACTACGTCGGGAAATCGGCCGGTGGGCGCATACGCGATTACACGAGCATAAGTTGGCTGTGCGAAGGTTGGACTCAAGATCAGCGGCATCAACCCATGCCTCTCAACTGGGACATATCTTCAACTTTGACGCCGCCCAGATTGTAGGTCGAGGCGATGATCATCCGGCAAGGCAGGTGCAAGGGGTCTGGATGTCCACCGTCCGCTCTGTCAACTGCCACATTAATTTGTCTCCACTCTACCTGGTTTTACAAACATTCTTGACGGGGAACAGTCACGGCGCGGGACAGTCGGGGCCGCCAATTATCTCCGCGGCCGACGAGGGAGGGGGGGGAGATTCAGATCGCGGTGACATACGGGTCGGATGCAGCCACACAGGCGGCATGGGCGAGCCACGCATCAGGCAAAGTGTCCCATACGAGGAGGGCTGTGCGAATGACTTCCCCACCCCTGAAGATGGGTAGACGAAGCAAATACGTAAAACACCAGGTTTCTAATAAACCTCTCACGGTGAACGCCTCCCCTTCATTTGAGATTTGGTATACTTGGTTAGTCTTGGTGATGTCTATTCCACTGCGCCACAGATGTCCTTATTGAGCGAGGTGCACCCTGAACTCTGGTCTGGACAATACACGAACTTCGCTAGTTTCGTACCTCTCCAACAAAAACGGAATACAGTCAGGTGTTTGGCACAAAGGTCTAGAAAATTTTTTTCGACAGATAGTATCGAGGAGGAACTTAGAAAAATCCAGGACTTGCTTCGCGAAAATGGGTACCCTGACAGGTTCATTGCAAAGAACCTTGCCGAACGACCTGCAAAACCCACCACACTAACCGCCGAAAATAAAACGTTGTTCCTCAAAGTCCCCTTCCAAGGAGACGCTGCAGGTGAACTCCCAAGAAGACGCCTTGACCAAGCTGTCTCGGGAACCTTCCCAACAGCAAGGGTTCGCATATCGTTCTCCACTAACCCTACTCTACGCGGAGAAGGCAAGGATAGGCTGCCATCTCAGACCGCCTCAATGTGCATCTACTCATTCACTTGCTCCTGTGGAGCAGGTTATATTGGTCGTACGAGTCGGCGCCTTTCCAAAAGAATACGAGAGCACCTTCCCGCATGGCTGGCAAAGGGTGAAACTAGGAGAATAGACAGCGCCATCCTTGCGCATGCAGTGGACTCAGGGCATCGTGTGGACCCCACTGAATCATTTCGTGTGATTTACAAGGTCCCCTCGAGCTACCCTAAGCTACTGGGCCAGCGCCTGTTAGCAACAGCAGAAGCGGCCGCCATAAGGTTACGAAAACCGACCCTTTGCGCCCAAAAGAACCTTGTTCAGGCTCCGCGCTTACCGTGGTCAAAGGTTGACTAACCACATACAACTTTCGGCGCCCTTCCGCTCTTGCCGAGCCTGTAATTTAAAACCTACCTTTTATCGATTTTTGTTTCACTCACTGTACCCCGCCCTATGTAACTGTATTGGCCTGATGAGAATTTACCGAAAGGAACGTTCACTCGCCACTGCCTCTTCTGAATATTTTCAAATGCTTCAGTGACGTCTTCAGAGTATCCTTGTTGTGGAGATTTGGTCCACTATGGTCTGCGAATAATCCCATTCACATGACTGCAAGATAGCCAGTTGAGCACGCACTGGTCGGCGGCGAAACCGCACCATCTTACTCAGCATGGCCTGGCCATTAAGGAGGCCGATTTATTTTAGTAGTTCCTTGTTTGGGCCCGCTTATCGCCACTTCGGAGGCGTCTGAGATGAAAATGATTAGGTCTTCCGGTGCATGCGTGGAAAGGGAGGCACACTGAGACTGTTTTGGACTCCTCACAAATCGGTTCGTTAACTGAAATATTACGGAAAGTTGTGCTAAGTTCTAGCTCTCCCAATTAGTCCATGCGTGCAAAGAAAAGCAGAGAAATCGGCCTTGCTTAGTAAGAAACTAGGCTGTTTTAGAGACAGCATGCAATTTAGTGAACTCATCCCAAATCGGTTCTTTAACTGAAATGTTGATAATTATTTTCATTTATCGCTAATTTACGGTCTCCTCGGCTCGAATCAAATGCAGATTAGAAGACAGTGAACAAACAAGAACAGAATTTCATTTAAATCTTGCCTCCTGTCGTCCCTTAACCTCATTAGTTTCTGACATTAAAGAATTGCAGGATTGTCTCGAATTCGGTGCTCTACATCAGGAATCCCAGCGGCACCCGCGCCCAACATCATTGGATATAACATATGTATAGCAATGTATGTATGTATGATGTAGCAATTATCCTGTAGTAATCCAATCAGGTATTGATTTATCTAATTAATGGTTTGCCAACAAGAGATGCCTGGAGGTACTTTGGTAAACCAAGGAGGCCACACTTTTAAGGATGCTGGACGAGGACCACAGTTCACCCCGAGATGAGATTTGCTTTGCAGTTTCTCTTACTACACGAAATTGCAACATAAGGTACCGCGCCGAAACCATACCCATTGTATTCAGATTCGCATGCCGTGCAAATTTGTGTTCGCCTGGCTCTGGTCTGCTACGTGACTGTAGAATGGCCAATTGAGCAGGCGCTGGTCGCCAATCACAGTTTTATCTTACTCAGCATAACCTTGAAAATAAGGACGTCGATTTATTAAATTTATTCCTTCTTTCAGCCCATTTTGGCCACTTTGACCTTAGTAATCTTCAGAGACATCTGAAATGAAAATGGCAAGGACTTTTCGTGCAAAGGTCGGCAAAACAGTCCGCTTTGCATATTGCAAGCCTAGAATATTTTGAAGAACGCGGGTAATTTTGTAAACTCCCAACAAATAGGTTTGATACCTGGACTATTATGGAAAGTTACAAAAAGGTATTCGTCACTTTCGTTTCCATCATCTTGAATCAAATGCAGACTACAAGACAGCGAACAAATAAAGACAGGATGTCATTGAAGTATTTCATCCTGTCGTTTCAAAATCTCGCTAGTCCTCATCGGGATATTAATGGACCGCAAGGACGTTTCATATCTGTCCTCCATCAACAGGAGTCCCAACGGGACCTGAGCCCAGCTGCCTTGTTTATTGATTAACTCGTTGTGATCTAAACCACACTTGTTTGGCATTGAGTGTGTTGTAATGTGGCAATTTCGAGAACCAGGTGAAATATGGAGGTCAGACTTTGAAAGGCGCTGGACGAGGGCCATTGGTGAATAAGTGATGGTATTTGCTGCGAAGTTTTTCACTCACTGCCACCGATGTCCAGCTCATCAACCTTTAAGATCACCACGGATGATTCTCCTGCTGTATTTAAATATCGCCCGTCTCGCCATCCACGTTTACGCTGTTGGAATTGTATGAAGATCCTTGAGACAAAATGATGCTTTTTCGATTCTGTGTTGAACTCGAATATGTACATAGATGGGAGCTTCGCGATGACCGAAAACTCTGCATCGTCAAACAAATGAAACATCATACTTCTCGATAAAAGGCAAATGATATGTTTCAAGAGGCAGTTAAGAAAATGAAGTTGATCACTGGATGGGACTGTAATTTGACAAGTTTCAGATTCATGCGAAGACCCATCAATAGAGACAACAAGAATTAACGGCAGTATGTATATATATAAACATAAATAAAGTGCCTGAGGTATTTGTAAGAGGTAAATGTGGCGTAATGTGTGCGTTCTATTAATACCGGCTAACTCAGGCATTCTGCTGCAATCCAATCGGATATTGATTTATCCAAGTAATCGTTTTCCAGCAAGAGACGACTGGAGGTACTTTAGCAAAACGCGGAGGCCAAGCTTTTACAATTTCTGGACGAGGACCATTGATGAATAAAAGTTGGTATTTGCCACAAAGCTTCACTTCCTAGACGGAATTCCAGCGCAAGGATCGTGGCCGTACTTATGTCCACAGTATTCGGATCTCCGTAGAGTGCAACTGCTTACTCGCCTGAGGCATCATGATCAATAAGCGGGAATTAGAATTGCTAACACAAAAGTTTTTCCTTCCCCTGAATGCTGCGACGAATTGGAGAAGAGCGTGTTCCCATGGAAAAAAGGTGATTCCCCGCCTCCCTCGCCTCAGCCTGCCTGAATACTGACGTTGCTTGGATTCGCACGAAGATCATTCCGGCAAAACTTTGCTTTGGGTATTCCGTGTTGAACTTAAATATGCACATAAGTAGGAGCTTTGGGGCGACCGAGGACTCTCCATCGTCATGCAAGCAGAAGCAAGCTGCTTGATAGAAGGAAAATGAGATGTTCCAAGTGGCAGTTAAAAAATGGGAGTTTATCACTGGATTGGACTTTAATTTGACAGACATTTCAGATTCATGCTAGGACCCATCAACACAGACAGCAAGAAAAAAATGCATTCTCTGCGGTCCTTCCTCGCTGCTATTTATATGCACGATCTTATTACCAACAAAGATAAGGGAGACTGGAATGGTCATTTCTGGCTTATTGGCCATCTCAGCCAGTCATGTCCAACCCCGAAGTGTGGAACAACCAAGGCTCGAACTCGCAACCTGTTAATTAGAAGTCCACGCCTCTAACCACTGAGCCACGAGACCGTTTCCCTGTCGGTTTTCGATCGGGAATATACAATGGTAGGGGGCGCTCACTGATCGTTCTTACGGAAGTCACTCGTTCCGTTGTGCCTTATGGACTTTCTCTTGAGCCCAACCAGCAGCCGCACAGCAGCGCATGATATAGACAGAATGATATTACCGACAAAGACAAGGGATACTGGAATGGCCATTTCTGGTGTGCAACACTTCGGGGTTGGGTAAAGTGGGACACCTGAGGCTTGCCATTCCAGTTTCCCTTGTCTTTGTCGGTAATGACATTCCGCCTATATCATGCGCCGCTGTGCGGCTGCTGGTTGGGCTTGAGAGAGAGCCCGTAAGGCACAACGGAACGAGCGAATTCCGTAAGAACGATCGGTGAGCGCCGATCTACCATTGTATATTCCCGACTGAAAACCGACAGGACAACGGGCCCGTGGCCCAGTGGTTAGAGGCGTGGACCTCTAACCAACAGGTCGCGTGTTCGGGCCTCGGGTGTTCCACACTTCGGATTTAGGCATGACTGGCTGACGACGGCTAGTATACCAGAAATGGCCATTCCATTCTCCCTTTTCTTTGTCGATAACAGCATTATGTCTATATCATGCGCCGCTGTGCGACTGCTTGTTGGGCTCTAGAGAGAACCCGTAAGGTACAACGATACGAGTGAGTTTCGTAAGAACGATCCGTGAGCGCCCTCAACCATTATATATATACATATATTTCAGAATTTCGATTGATATTTCATGAGTTAGCCCACTTACTGTATGTGTGGAAGACTGCCGTTTGTCGGATATAAATGTATCGGGAGTCAGGGGACGGTCCACAGAAGGACAGACACTGCACTCAAACTCACCAACCGTCGAGTTAACTAGGAGTGACCACATGTCACAGGGTTGATCCTGACCTTATTCAGTGATTAGTTTTTCCAAACTGACAGCCCACATCTCAATCACGACACCAGGATGGTAATCGTACCTTGAGAGATTGTCAGATGAGTATATAATCCACTCCTTTCTTGTCTCAGTGTGATTTCTGGGGTTTGGACGTCCACTTTAGTTCTGAGATCCCGCCATTTACTAGGCTCGGTTCCCGCAGAATCGCAGGCCGGTTTCTGCTTTTTCCATGAACAGGGTTTGTGAAGGTGTGGAGGAATTGACATATAAACGTGCAATCTACTCTGCTTTGAACGAATCCAGGCACAAGTCATCAGTACACCATACTGTGCATACTTTTTTACCTCGGCAGCTTCCATAAATCAACAGTCGTGAGATGCGCGAACGGTCCGAAGTAGACGAATGTCACGCCAGGCTCACCAACCTTCAGGTTACCACTCTGGCGTCTTGCGCCAAATGCGGCCGCCTAGGTTGATAGAGTGTCCTACTTTGTTTCGCGCTCTAACTCTCCCCTGTGCCAGCTTAAACAATCCTGCGTTAGCGGACATTCCATTCATGTTTTTCATCAGTTCGTCGTGTTTTTAAAAGTGTCAAGTCATACAGCTCACGCATGCACCAAATTTGATGACTTACGATCTGCGAGCATGACTGATCTCCCGATCAAAAAGTATACCAGACAACGCCTACTCAGAGGCATAAAGTAGGCAGTTCTGGGTAGCAAACGCATCCCGTTCATATGTGCTCACTGGTTGCATATAATATTTTCTAGAAATTTTATGGTCAAAGGAATGGTATCATTCGATTTTTAAAATTTCGTATCTGTGAGTTTTTTTACACCATAAATTTTTGTATTCCAAAAGCATGCATCTGTCCGTTTATTGATGTTCCTTAGTCCGCATAGATTGCAAAACTTTGTGAGGCATATGTAGTGTGATTCTAATGACACAACGAAATATTTTATTTTCCCCAAACGGCAGGTAATCAGTTAGTACACTGAAAACCCAAAGCGTTAATGTAACGACAGGCCGAAGTCAGAATTATTTAGGGATTTAAGCCCGTTGTAAAACCCCAAAATACACTTTTTTTTCTGCCGCCATATTTGACGAAGACCTAGGTTCCCATCAAATGAATACGGAAAATGATATTTCGACCACTGTTTCTCCAAAATACACTCATCGTTATAGCAGTATTGTGAATCCACGATCAGTTTTAACCGAGTGTGGCTTTTGAGAACGACTGTAAAGAAGTGCATTCATTAACCAGTCCCCTGGCGTAAACTAATATACCATAAAGTTATTCAGTTTGATAATTAATACTTCAACCAATCATACAGTCATTTGATAATTTTGATGAACATTTTATAAAATCAATCACTTGACCAGGCATGGACAACCTAAGTGAGTCCTCTTTTAAATGAAATACAGCAAAATAGTTACCGTTAGGCCAGGAGATTCCAGTAAGCCAATGTATCAAAAGTAAAGAATCCTGTTTCATCGCACATAATACCGGCACATAGCTTGCTTTGAAGCCGTTGTTAGATCTCAGGTGCTTGGAAGAATAACATCACTCGAATATCAGGTCGGCAAGTAGGCTAATGGACAGCCAATCACTATCGTCCGTAAGACGCGGTTACACCCTAATTTCTCACAAAGTCTCTGAAGGTCTCTCACTTAAGTTACCTGCTATCAAATGGACATAACTGACTGTACTTTTGAGTCTCCAGTGATAATGGTGCTATAATGTTTTCGCTAGAATAGATAGAAGTGTCTTCCATCATTGATTCGACGTGTTTAAGCCGTCGGGTCAGAGGTTTTGCCTTGGGTCCGTATGTTACGGCAGCAAGGTTCAGCTAACCTGTTAAACATAATGCCTGCAGGTTTGCGATCAAAGTAATCAGAAACGCAATGCTAATATGAAGAAGGCCATGGTTTCCTGAAATGTCAGAGCAGGATTTCGGCAGTTTAATAAATTGTTCCTCTTCCTGCGGCTTCAGACTCATGCATGATCTCGCCATCGAAGATGAGGGTGGCAACACCACAGATTACAGTTGGGAGATCATTAACCAATCAGCGAAATGTGACGTAATTCTTTGAAATTTAAGAGTGTCTTTCTCCGCATTGAGCGTTTAACCTTGCAATTGAGAAATTTTACTTGAGTGGCACCTCGAAGAAATGGGAAGACTATTCGACCCACCGACGCACAACCAGCTTGTGGTCGTGTTTGCGAAATCAGATCCTTCTTCCTCACACTAAAGCTGTTGCCTGGATCCATTTACTGCATTATCACAGACGTCTCACTCAGTCTTGACTTCTGTAGAGTGCCTTCTTATGCCATTTTAAAGGGCCTGCGTTAGAGGTAAGGATCGCGATGAACTGTTCTAGATCGAGCTAGCGATTAATGCTAGGAGTTGAGAGTAGCGGTTGCGGTTTGGACTTAGAAATTGGCTTAGTGTTAGGGACTGGGTGTTTGACTACCAGCACTGGCAAATTCATAGTGGAGATCACGACATTCGGACTTAGCAATATACATTTCATACCGTCTTCATCAATGTGACTGGGAACCTAAGTCAGCGATCAATCTACCTCAGTTGCCGTTATTCCGCACATGTACAGTTCGAATTTTGAGTGTTTCAAGTTGTGAGCTCATGTCTAGGCCTTTTGGTAATTTTTGCATTTGGTTCCATAAGACAGCTGTTTGATGTTTCCACTAACCCCACACATACAACCCCACTATCATAAGGCTCCTTACTTCCCTTTTCTTTAGTGGTCTGCATATCCCAACGGTCTGAGCTAAGTTCACTTGTAGTCGGTGCTTATGGCCGGATTTTGAGCGTTCCGATACCTTAGAAGGTGCTAAAGGCGTGGTTTTGAAGTAATTGCGGGTCAAAACCAAAGCGTTCGTGCGAAATGTAATTTGGGGACGTCAGAATTGCAATCTACGTGCCGACTCTCAAGTCGACGGATGATATTTCTTGCTGCATGAAATATACCTATAAACTGCGAGAATCAACTCTTGTAGGGTAACTGACAGATCATAAGCGGTGGAATAGTTCGGAGCAGTCGTGATAGCCATTCGGGGATTTCTACGCATTTATGGGCACCTTTAATTTTACCCATTGAGTTGAAATTAGTCAAATAAACTGCCTACCTCTTTAGTTTTAAGTGACCTGCTCAAAGGATGTTGAAAGCGTGAGGTAAGTACAATTGGCCCAGGATCAAACAAACTAAATTTGATTTAGCGTACCCATCAGATTAGGAGATTGTTTACATTATGAGACTATGTTAAGGGGTCGGGAGTGCATCCGAAATTCGTCCCGCTGACTACTTATTAACTTTTGCTACTTGGAATAACGGATAATTGTGCGCAAATATCTTGTGGCTCGTTGACAACAGACTAAAGTACATTATGGCAAGTTTATTTGGGTTGAGCTACCCCCATAGGTTTAGCCACGCACATCGCAGCATCACTCCATCTAACTAATGTACCTAAACATGCAGATACTAGATGAAATCATGCGGTGAATTTTTTAAATGTCATATTTTACAAATAACTCTGCAAGGTTGCCTAAGTGCTAGTCGAAAGCCCTTTATATGGTGGAGGATTTTGTGCTTGAAAGACGATCTTATGCAGCTCTGCAGTTTTATGAAGGACGGCCGTATTTGAGCACATAAATGCCTGCTGGACTGCCTCAGATAAGTTCTGCCCATTCACAATGTGTTGTCCGAACAGAGTGACATTTCTCGACCGTTTTGTTTGGCTTTCTTTCTGTGAGGACCAACCTGGCAGGAGAGGATCGGACATATTTCCTTCTATAGTCAAAATGGGTCTATGTCCAGTATGTTGTGAGCAGACATCATGGCCAGTCTGGCGTCATTGTTCAGGATCCAGTTGCCTCCAGGTCAGGCAGCCGTTCCAGACGCAACCACAACCTAAGCCACTGGGACACCCCACCCCCCCCCCTTCTTTGAAAAATCTAACACACACTTACCGCTTAGTCCCTCCAACTTGTTGACCCCACGAGCCTGCAAAAGCGGCTGCCACCTGACTGGCCTGACTGGACGCAGTCAACACCAGCCCTGACTTCGCCAGTCGCCAGCATCGCCTGAGAGGGCAATTGCAAGTTCTGCGCAGCACACTAAACTCCTCATTCGGGGGCTTCCTGTCTCCTCCTTACAACTGGGGATTCGACCAAACGATACCAGCGCACAGACTGCACACACTCCGCTTCGCATTGCCGCCGCTTCCATCTAATTACAAATTCCCAAAGCAAATTGTATGCGCCCTTCAGTGCACAGTCTGCATTACCTTAAAATATGACCTTGCTGTTTGTCATTAATTTCTGCACGAATTCAAACTGGTCTATTCTTCGCACTCGTAATGAAGCGACAGGAGCTGATGAGCAGGCTTGCCTCAATATTTGTGTTAAGCTGCCCGCCCGCCCGCCCGGCCTACTGTATTATCTGCTCAAGCAGAGTTACCCAAGTATTAGAAACAGAATCCACTAGATGACTGTCATGCTTACTCAATTAGGAGGTTTTTGGCATAGGCACGGTAGGTCGTTTGCAAATCCATTGCTCAGAATTCGGTAACTGCAGTAACTCCCGCCCCTCATCTGTTCGTCACGAATCAGGACATTTAGACACCGCATGAGTCTCAGAGCCATATACAGTGTGTGACCTATCTCATGAAATATGGCTGAAATTCTGAAATGCGTTCTCGATTAGGAAGGATTACTTGGTCGCGGTTGTAATTCTGATTATCTTACGGCATACTCTTATAACATTTCGGACTCGGCAGGATGTCAGCTTTTAAATGCACTTCTTTTCAATCTCCTGTAGAAAGCGTGCTCGGTAAAAAATGACTACTTAAGTAGCATGCATTTTTCCATTGATTTTCGATGGTCTTGGAAATTCAGATATATTTTATAGAAACCACAAACAAAAATATGCTTTCTTTTAGTCAATCAATAGAGAATCACGTGTTCTTTATATTTCATACTTAAGGAAGGCGTATAATAAGGTTTTTAAAAAGTTTACTAATTGCCGAAAAATATGGAGCCTGATCATTCGTTGCATTAGCGCTTAGTGAGTACACTCTACAAGGTGCATGCGTTCCGCGTAAAGAAAATCCCATATTTTTCTATGTCATTAAAGAGATATCATACAGGGTCCATAAAATTTTGCAATGAATGCGGACCATGTTGTACATTTCATGAGGAGCAGTGGTAAACGTCCAGGTACGATGCTATGTGAATGGACATATCGCGGTCTTAAAAAGTCTCATAATTGGAAACTTTTTTAAAACTTAATTATACGCCTTCCTTAAGTATAAAATACAAAGAAGACGTGATGCTCTATTGATTGACTAAAAGAAAGCATATTTCTGTTTGTGGTTTCTATAAAATATATTTGAATTTCCAAGACCACCGAAAATCAATGGGAAAAATGCATGCTACTTAAGTAGTCATTTTTTACCAAGCACGCTTTCTACAGGAGATTGAAAAGAAGTGCATTTAAAAGCTGACATCCTGTTGCGTCCGAAATTTTATCAGAGTATGCCGTAAGATAATCAAAATTAAAACCGCGACCAAGTAATCCTTCCTAATCGAAAACGCATTTCAGAATTTCAGCCAACATTTCATGAGATAGGTCACGCACTGTACGTACCCATAACAGTTGAATTCACCGAAATGTCGTCATAACTAGCCTACCCGCTACACCTGAAAACTCTCCTGTCATCATCACTTCTGACTTCACCATTACCATCATCGCTGCAGCATGACGTAGCCAGCTAAGTAGTGTTGTCTCAGTCCTCTCCTACTGCTACCACACGTTCGTATCCTACGTCGACCCGATCGGATGCCTGCAAGCTTATGCCGCTGTTGCCTACCAGTTCCATCAGTCTCAATATACACCCGTAGTACCCGATTCAACAGACCATTTCCGTGGCCTTTTCGGCTTCATGCTTCTCTATGCAAATCCTTGATAAAACCACACTTTTGAAGCGAGCAAGGACAGCAGAATTTAATGGTGCCACAAAATTTCGCGACCGCTTCTCAACTGCTGCCGGTCGTTGCATAACAGAAATACCAAGTGAGAAAGGTACAAAGGTTTGAATTTCGACAGAGAAAATCGATGTAAAACAGCAAGGTCAACGTGTACTGCGCGTAGACTAATCGATAAAATGGTAACTTCAAAATGCAACATGGGAATGAAAATGGGGAACTAGGCATGCCGAGGGATTTCGAAACTCAAAAGGGGCTCGGGTCTACCAGGGCAAGCTGAGGTTGACCACGTTATAATATCCTTACCCTTTAGGGGCGACAACATCTCTAATACCATCAAGCGGCGATTGAGATGCACTATTGAAAGAACTTACAACGCAGCTGAACTCATCTTCTACAGTTCTACTAAGGCTATCGAAGTTCCACGGGCGAAGTATGCCTTGCCATTGCACGCCACGTCAAATTGTGTTTACGAATTTACATGTACTTGTGGATGCAAGTACATTGGGCGAACGCAAAGGCAACTGGCAGCCAGAGCTGTTGAGCACCTGCCTAAATGGCTTCTAAAGCAGGAGAGCAAGACTCCACGTTCTTCCATTACAAAACATCTCCTTGATAGTGGCCATTCGGTTGACCCTAAGACGTCTTTTCGAGTATTAGTTCGAGCACGAACTACTCGGTTATTGCGGTACCTGGAGGCAGCCTATATACGGCGGGAGAAACCCGACCTATGTTAACAGTTCGACCACGTGCTCAACTTCAGCTTGTCCTGGTAGACCTGAGTCCTTTTGATTTTCGAAATCCCTCGGCGTTTTTACTTCCCCATTTTCTTTCCTATGTTACATTTTGAAATTACCATTTTCTTGATTAGTTTACGTGCAGTACACGTTGACCTTGCTGTTTTACATCGATTTTCTCTGTCGAAATTCAAACCTTTGTACCTTTCTCACTTGTTATTTCTGTTATGCAACGACCGGCAACAGTTGAGAAGCGGTCGCGAAATTTTGTGGTATTATTAAATTCTGCTGTCCTTGCTTGCATCAAATTCATTCCGGGGAAATATTCCTTCAAAAAACCACACTTCACTTCCAATCAGCGCACCTTTCCTTATCTGGACAGTTCAACCGTCGTATGTGTGTGTGGCTCACAGCAGGGCGAATGAAGAGATTTACATGTGATTGTATACTTGCGCTGCATCTACCGCACACTAATTTCCTCCCTCACCTGAACGCAGGTGGCTGGCACGACAAAAAAGCGCACTACCACACCCCTGGTCCACAGTGTACACTGACCTGGATCGTGAAAAAAAGGAGAAATAATCGCTGGAACAAGAGCTTTATCTGCATGAAGTTTCGGATTCCTGTTCAAATCCATTCACCGGCACAACAGCAAATATGGGTTTTCATGCACAAGGGACTGCAGTATTTATAGGATACAGTCCCAACGCTAGCGCATACCTATAGAAATACACGACTGTTCCCGCCACCCTCCATCGCAGATATTTTCACTTGGTGTGATGGCTGTTCGATGTCCGACATTCGCGTTCTAAATCGCTACAATTTCATCACAGTTGTTGGAAGGTGGTGTGATGACTGCTCAACTACCTGACCTACCGACCCTGGTGTTAGGAAGAGTGTTCACCTGTGCGCTCCCTGCATGGCTAATTACTCCGCCTAGGCGATTCTCAACACCGAGTATGGAATGGGACGATCATCGCACTTGTTAATGGACAGGGGGTTAGTAAAACCCGCCTCAAGCAGCTCCCGGCTCATGCGGTTGTCAACACTTGCTGGAATTTCGATTTCGCGGAATTTGAATGTGTGGCCGTATCCGGTTGATTGAGCCGCAACTAGAGAGCTGGTGTCATTTCTCCGCACGGCTTCAGCGTGTTCGGCCATTCGCGTTAAGAGCTGACTTCCGGTTTCTCCAACGTAGTTGTTTTCTCCGCAACTGCACCAGATTCGATAAACAGCTCCGGACTTTTACTTTCGCGGTAGTTGGCTTTTAATCTCACTACTGACGCCACATAGTTGCCTCCAGTCTGTGTGCGACTCCAACTCCAAGTGGTGCGATAAGGCAACTGACGGCCCCTGAGATGTTCTTGACGTACAGGATCGCTCGCCAGAATTTGGAGTCGGTGCGATTTTGTCGCTTGGCTCTTTTGGTCACGCACAGAATGACAAAGTTACGCTGATAAACATTTTCTCTGAAAACTCCTGGAAGTTATTGGGGTTCGGCAACAGTGCGTTTCAACATGCCGATAGAGCGTCCTTACACAACTGCAGTTGTGTTTACAACGGGCTTCAACGGATAGAGTCGGTGGTATTCCAACAGCACAAACCGAAATTCTGGACCCGGTGTGTGGATAGTGCCTTCGTCATTATCAATCGAGATCTAAGGTCCATAGACGTCGACCAAAAGTTGATGCATGAATACTTGGGCCGATGCCGATCAGCCAAAACGAGATAACCCCATTATATTCATTAACTGTCGACAGGCAGCTAAAAGCCAATACTGGGTTGCAGAATACCATAATGGGAGCACAGTTACTAACTAGAAGCCGGGAGACGCAGTTA
>CACRXP010000282.1:739339-763160 GCA_902702965.1 Spirometra erinaceieuropaei | reverse complement strand
TGCATTATAGTCAGGTTAATACATGCGGATTATTTTAAAGAATATTTTCCGATTAACGATCCCTTTGACGTATGCGTGAGAACTTTCAGGATCCCCGGAACGAAAATTTATATATTACACGGGACATCTGGAATCCAAAGTACGAATGATGAAGATAAAGTTCGCGAGCGGCAGAGTTGACAATGTAAGGATAATTCCTTACACCAAACCTGACGCGCCGGTCATGTTGTCAACTTTCATTGATTACGCGAATGCTTTTAAGGCGAAGTGACAGGACCTTCAGGTTGTGGGTGTTTTATTTTTCGGTGGCATGATTTCAAACGTCAAATACCAATAAGTGGTGCTGGTACACTTGCAATTTCGATGTATTTCAATAAAGAATCATTCTTATCTCTATCTGCGATAATTGAAACCAGTTGTTTTCAGACGCGTTTGATCCGTTGTCAGTACTGCAGAGAGTCGATTAAGAGAAGGATTGCGAAAGCCGAGAAACCCAGTTCTGTGCTGGTGTGTAAAATTCTCTATCATCAAGAAGGGCTTTGGCTTTTCGCTTATAATCTTCTCTATTCATCACGACGGTTGATCGTCCCATGTCAGTAGGTAGAATGATAATGCTGTCGTTCCTTCTCAGCTCCCTCATAGCCTTTGACTCACTTTGCGAAATACATTTGGTTGGTCTGTGTGTCATCAGTAAGGAGGCAACAGACTGTCGGACGGAGTGTTTCATGTCGTCGGATGTTTCACTTCTCACAAGCATAGTTTCCAGGGCTGCAATGAAGTCACAAACAAAGCTCTTCAAACGGATCCAAAGTCAATGCAGCAAACCGGAGGACAGAGCACGTGAGGCCTCTTATCTCCGCGACCAGTTTGTGCAAAATGACTATCCGAGGGCTTTCATAAGTCACTGCCTACGCGGTCGCCACCAGAGAACTCGAACATCAACGCCACCGACGATATGGCATTCTCTGCCATACATCAAGGGCGTTTCAGAAACGACCGAGCGCATCGCTGCGGAGCTAGGTGTTGGAATTGCACACCGCTCGAAAGCCACCATGCGCAAAAGGGTCAAGAAAATCAAAAACCGGTTAAAGTCTGAAGAGCAATCTGGAGTAGTGTATCGCATTCCGTGTCAAGATTGTCCTTGTAACTACACACGACAGACTGGACACATGCTCGGATCGCGAATACACGAACATAAGCTGGCTGTGCGGCGAGGCGACGCATTATTACAAGTGGCCGTCCACACCTACGAAATGGGTCACGAGTTTAACTTCGCAGCCACCAAAATAGTCGCCCACGCTGGAAACAAAGCAAGCCGAGAAGTGATTGAAGCCTGGGCATCGGATGAGAACTCGGTCAATCGATTTATCGATCTGACGTCGGCGTACAAAGCCCTGCGTAGTCGCCTCTGGTCGTGCGCCGTCCGTCGATGATTGGGCCTACATGGCTTATAACTGCCGCTTGTTCTGTTTCTGCCACTACCTGTGGCGGTGAACTCCTGTACGAGTCTGAAAGCTCAGGACAATAAACAAAGTGTTCCGGTGCTCGAATCTTCTTCTTCACTTAAAAGAAATATTTCATTGCGCTTAATGGTATGACATTCTGGAACCAAAATTGCACGGATTTACATGCGGATATATATATTTGGCGCACAAGCAGACGAACAAACTACGCAACTAGTTCATGCATCCTAAGGAAAGGGTCGGCTGTTCGGCTAAGAATGAGATCCTCTACATGGTTCTGTGCGACGCCTGCAATGCCGTATACTGTGGTAAAACTAAAGCGTCGGCCTCTTCGTGCATACACGGACATCAACTGGCCGTGAGGAGGTGAGACCACCTGTTCCAGTTTGCCGTGCACATACCCAAAACTGGCCATAAATTTACCTGGAACAAAACTCACATTGCTGGTGTCTGCCCATCTACAAATGCCGTGAATTTTTGGAGGCCATGTATTCTGATGAATCATGCATTAACCGGCACATTGTACTAGACGCCGATTAAAATGATCTCAGGGGAAGATGGAAGAGGTCACAGCCAACAAACAGAAGATGTCAATCGAGGCCATGACAAATATTAAAAGACAGAATCGATTTTTTGATACATTTCAAAATGCCAACTGTTTTGCATATTTCTCACACGTCTGAAGACGAACTGGGTAACCAGTGTCAAAAGTTTGCAACATACACTTTGCTACATTTCCCAGAGGACTTACCAATTTCTGATATGTAGGTATATATATACTAAACGGGGAAGGCTCGTAAGAAAATTGAAATGAACTCGTGAACTTCAAAGTCGATCACACCAACCCCTTTTCGCATGAAAATGAATAATGGGGAGTGGGATAATCGCACCAGAGAGCAGGGGGAACATCGAGGGAGTTACATCGACAAAACCGACGTCCATGTTAGGGTAGTGAATAACGTGTTTGGCTAGGCGTACGACAGCATGGGAGGTGTAAAGGGTTTCGACTGGCATATACTCTGCCGGGGAGGTGTGGAGTCCGTGGTATTCTACATGGTCGAACACGGACTAGCATTTATTATATATATGTATAGGTATGCGAGATGTTACCGAAAAAGACAAGAGAGATCGGAATGGCCATTTCTGGCTTATTAGCCGTTATCAGCACGTCCCGTAATTTGATCGACGAGCGCCCATCGGTCGCAAACAATATAGAGGTATACATATCGCCCCTAAGAGGCTTTCTTGCTCCGAAAAACGGTAGCAATCGGGAGATGGCATCCAAAAAAATCCGTTACCTAGAACTAAAACCTTTAACAGTGGACTCAAATGCCTTCAGGCTATATAAGCGGTTGCAGGCCTACTTTTACGCACTACATGGACTTTCCGCGACGGCCTAACATGGGCTGGCCGAACGAACATCACAGGAGGTTACATGGACGATGGTCGCTGTTACCCAACCTTCCTAATCGTTACACACGTACACCTGAACATACGGCATACATTCGCAGTATGGCAGTTTATCACAAAACAAAAACAATTTTAAATAGGATACGTCTGCACAACATGGGACAGGAACAGTTCCCAGGCATCTGCCAAAGACATGGCACTTAAGCCAAATCAAAGACGATACTGTACTTCGTCTACGTAAGCCCACACAGCTCGATCACATACAGGGTCTCCCTCGTGGAGTTTCCTTTTCAGTCTACTCCATTATGCCTCAATGGCATTGGTATGCCGTCCGGTGGTAGGGACCTTGAAGTTCTTTGAGTGGTTAACAGAGAAATGCAGATAACCTTCTGAGAGAAGACGATTTTACGCTTTCGAGTCGTCCGTTACCACTATACTGCCCTTGGCGACACATTTTGTAATAACGGAATGGAGAGCGGGCCAACGTCGATCATTCACCTATTTAAATAAGCCTTTCCATCGGCTAGTATCGTACATCCCGACCAGCCACCACCCATAAAACCCCTATTACAACCTGTCCCGTAAGACAGGCTGCTTTGGCTAGGCGGATTTTTTTGGGTGCCATCTCCCGATTGTTACCCGAAAAACTAATGGATTGGTGTGCGCCCATCGAGATCCTTAGTTTCAGACAATGCTGAGCTGAACTGAGCACAAAATTCGACATGAATGCATTTCAATGAGGTTGCGCGTTTTTAATAAGTATATCATTATTCATATATCATTTTCATAGCACCTGAAACGCCCCATTCAGGGAAACTTTCGGCATGTAAATCCGTGCAGTTGTGGTTCCAGAATGTCATACCACTGAGCGCAATGAAGTATTTCTTTCACTAAAACAATAAATTAATTTTGTCGTATATGTGCATATTTTGGGGACGAATTCGATATGGGCCAACAAATCTTCACAAAATTAACTTTCATCAAAATTTAGGTCGTATTCTGACCAAATTCCAGACATTACGTAAATTCCTGGTCTTCTGGTTGCTGCAGCCGCCGAGAAAGGTATTCGGCTGCGGCCAGACACGGTGAGGAGATCGATTAGTTCGGCCGATGGAAATGTACACGTGAACCTACTGTCCTTCATAGCCAATGAGGATTTTCCGAACAAACGACCACGCCACTATTCCCCACGGTGCAAGCAAATAATCCCCAGTCCTACTGATTTCGGAATTTCAGCAGAATTTCACACATTCTGCCACCGCGCGCTGCAACACTACCTTGCGTGATTTTTCCTTGAGTCTCGAAAATTTTGTGGGGCTTAGAATGACAGCCGCCAGTTAAAATTGTCAAAAGACTTGGCTGCACCGTCGGGACTGTAGGGCAAGAATTCTTGTCCCACGAAAGTCATGAATGGTGCGTCGCACTGTCCCTGGGTCTTGACGCCTGCAAAAATTGAAAAACGGCTGTTGTTGAACTTCTCACTGGCAGGCGTTTGGAAGGCCTGCATTTGGTTAAATAAAATTTTGTACAACTGAGTTTTAAGTGTAGACGATGAATTCGCACATTTTAATTAAACATTTTTTGTCCATTGTATGCATCTGGATCTAGATTAGCAACACATATCCTGAAATCAACGTAATTGTAAACTTCCGAGCCGAAATCGTCAAGCATCGTATAATCTGATCTAGGGACACCCAACAAACTGAAATTTAAACTGAACAGCGATTATGTATTTGAACATGCGTTTTAGGAAAATTCGGATGTATTCACCGCCTTGGTGAGTGATAAAATAATTTTCCTTCATACTTAACTGCACAAGGTTTACACACCGTGTTAAATCAAATGGCCACTGAAAAATTGTTAATCGTAAAGAAAATATGTTCCCAAAGACATCCTGTATAATCAAATAAGCATAACTTACATGAGCGCAAATATACAATGCACGGTCTAATTTAACAAACCTTGACCGGTAATGCGAAATGCGTTTTCGCTTATGAGCGATTACACAAGATGTGTTGCAATAATAAAATTCATCCAGCATAGCCCAAACATAATAAAATGATCCCCTATTTGGTCGCCTGCCTCAAGTAAATAATGACCGTCTGAGCCGTACACAGTTTTCACATTGTTTTTTGATGCTATATAAAATCAAATATGTTTAGTAAAAAACGCAGGAAATTGGCCTTTCTTTTACACGTCTCGCAGAACGTCGCGCATTTTTCTTCAAACTGCCTATTTGAGGAAAGTGTTTTATTAGAGTTTGGACAGGTCAAACGGTATCTGTCACCCCTAAGCTTGATAATCAACATAAAATGTAGTGACTAAATGTCTGCCCCAAGTCTTTGACATAAGATTAGTCAAACTGAGTGCTAAATTAAAATGGTGACTTGACACCTCCACAGAGAACACTTTCTCTCCACTGTGTGTAATTGAATCTTGGCCAACTTGGACCCCCTTTATTCGCAAGTATTTACTCAAAGAAGACGAAATATTCTGCAGCAGTGTTGTGTTTTTTATGAAATTTCAGGACGCCCATGCTGTCGATAATGTTGACATTCTCCCTGGAACTCTCAGCGCATTAATACTTTCGCGATGTAGGCGATCTGATAAAAGTCACGGTATTGATTATCGTCATGAATATAATACTGATCAAGAGCTCTTGGTGCATGTGCTTTAAACTGTGCTAAAGGATATTACAGTGCTTTTTGTGATTGCTGGAACAAGTGCTCTTTTAGCTGCGGATCTCGGATTCCCACTCGAATAAATCACCGGAGCTCTCTCGCATGTGAAATCTGACTCGGAAGCCGTCAGCCGCCTTCCTGCACCCCCTGGAATTGGGCTTACGCACAGACCGACGGCAACCATCAGGCGTCAGGCAGTGAACACGAAAGACCCACTTCCACGGCAGGAAACGTCTGGGGTCGTTTGTCGGATCTGGTGTAGTTGCGGACAAAGCAACTACATCGGAGAACCCGGAAGACAGATCTGATCGCGAATGGTCGAGCACGCTGCAGCCGTGCGGAGAAATGACGCTAGCTCTCAAGTTGCAGCTCAGTCAATGGGATCCGCTCATCAGATTATCCTCCAGCATTACCTGGTGCTTTCTGGTAGATGATAGCAATTTAGAAATTGTTTTTTTTTAAATTTTACGTAGAAATTAACTGGAATGACCACTTCTGGCTTATGAGACGTCGTCAGTCATTCATACCCAAACCCGAAGTGTGGAACACCTGGGGCTTGAACTCGTGACCTGTTGGTTAGAGGTCCACGCGTCTAACAACTGGGCCACGGACCCGTTGTCCTGTCGGTTTTCGATCGGGAATATACAATGGTAGGGGACGCTCACCGATCGTTCTTACGGAATTCACTCGTTCCTTTGTGCCTTAACGGCTGTCTCTCGAGCCCAACCAGCAGCCGCACAGCGGCCATGATATATAGGCAGAATGGTATTACCGACAAAGACAAGGGAATCTGGAATGACCACTTCTGGCTTATTAGCCGTCGTCAGTCATTCCTACCCAAACCCGAGGTGTGGAACACCTGGGGCTTAAACTCGCGACCTGTTAGTTAAAGGTACAACGCCTCTAAACACTGGGCCAATGGCCCGTTGTCCTGTCGGTTTCGATCGGGAATATACGGGGGCGAGCGGCGCTCACCGATCGTTATAACGGAACTCAGTCGTTCAGTTGTCCCTTCGGGCTCTCTCTCTCTCTCTCTTGAGTCCTCGTATTTAGCAAATGTCCTATGCGAATGACTACTCCACAGCGAATAAGCAGAAAAGCATGATCAGACTACACTTTGTCCAGGCGCGAAAGAGAGCAGAAAGAGACTTTAACCAAATCACCATCTGCCCTAAAACGACTTCCACTTAGTGCTCAAGTTGGCATGCCCGTTTCTGTAGACGCCAAAAATCACGTGTTCTACCTGCAAACACCTGGATTTGGGAGTGAACAGCGAATTCCTTGGGCACTATATGGGCACAATGATTGGCATGCTGGGTGCATATATAAGCCAGACCTGAGCGATACGTATGCTTAGTCGTTTAAGATGTTCCGGGAGCTCCTGTTCTTGACACTTATGCATGGCACATTCGGAGGTAAGGTTTTTTGCAATCTGCCCTTCCTTCATCCTGAAATTTTTAATTGCATTCCAGATGAGGAAAAAATTCAAAATGGGCATAACAGAAATTTTGTCCAGCACACCCATATCAAATATCGTGTTACTGATTTCAGAGCCAGGGCTTACGTTGGACCCTGGTCCGAACAGCGATTACGTCTTCATACGCAAACTTAATGGAGATGTTGAGGTACACATCGCTCCTCTGAGATAGATACAGTAATTTGCTCTTATACATTGCCTGACACACCTGATTTTCTTTGCAGTAAATATCCGTGGACGGCGTAAACATCTCGAAAGCAGAGGAAGGCTCTCATTGTGTCGCGCCGAATGATTGCTGGCAATTAATCCGCCGTAAGTTTTATCCTGCGTGTTTTTGTACGCAAGAAGCGACCACCCTTAAAACCGTATATCTTACAAATCTGGTAATTAAAATGACTTTTCTACGCCCATTGAGTTAATGAAATACATTTTGACATGCTTACTAGGAGAATTTGCTCACTTTTATGCCCTAGAGTCAGGTCAAATGCTGTCAAAGCGCCTTTGAAGTTAGACCTAAGTATCAATAGGAGCGTTCAGTCTCTCAGACACTACATTCGTGCGGCCTTGCAAACTGGACCTGACTCGTAATCAACATGGGGGTGCCGACAAGAGATGATTTTCTTTTGAAACTTTGTCTGAAATTCTACAGTAGGATCCACGTTAAAAAGGGCTTACGCTGGTGACAGTGTCATATTGCTTACCAGACTGACAGGATTAAATATGCGTTGTGTACGCTGAAGTGTGGTCGTCCCGACAGTGACTTCTAGAACAGGAAGACAGAATACGGCATTAACAATGAAGACAATATGATTTCCAACCAAATGATCAAAATAAAGCATATTTTGTGCATGTTTTCTACAAAATATATTTGGATTTATAAGACTAACGAAAATAATTGAAAAAAATTCATGCTACATAAGTAGCCATTTTTTGCCGAGTGTGGTTTCTGCAGGAGGTCAAAACGAAGTGCATTCCAAAGCCGACACCCTGGCAAGTCCGAAATGTTATAGGATTATACTGCATTATAATCAATAATAACAACTCCATATATGTCATCCTTCCTATTCGGAAACGCATTTCAGTATTTTGGCCAACATTTCATGAGATCGGTCACGCACTGTATAGTGCATTTGAATTAATTAATTGAGAAATAATCTCGTCTTTCTCTAACTCCAAATACAACCCTACCCCTAACCGTAACGTCAAAACTTTTTCGTTTCTTGCCTGAAATTTAACCTAATTCCTAATTGAACAATCCAAGACCCGCAGCAGGCGTCTAAATCGAGCATCCGAGAGGATCGGTTTTTTAACGCAGCGGTTCACAGTGTTGTCTCATAAGCCGACAACTAGACAGTGTCTGTATCCGCGCTAATCGATAACAATTTGTACGCTGTCACAGACGAACCAACTGCCGAAGCAATTAAAGTAAATATGAGAGGGTAAAGTCAGAAACCTTGTAAAATAGGCCGCTTTCGTCGGCGATTTTGTCCAAATCGCAACTCCATAGCACCTCTGAAAAGTCCACCTGCCTTGACTGATCCTTTTTGTATTACATATATAAAGACACTGTTCTCGCCCGGTTGACGTACTTTACTATCACTAGTCAAAGGCGTAACCACAAATCAAACTCTAAAATATCTTCCCTCTAAAGATCAGCCGTGCGGCATTCTCTGAGCACGGGCAAAAGTGGCGTTCGATGAAAATGCCTAAGGGACTGTGTTCTGATGCCTTAAGGAACTTTGACTTGACGGTATATGAGTAATTCGTCCTATATAGTCAATGTGCCTCTCAATCTCCCCGTACCTAACTCCTAAATGGGATGCCTTCTTTCAAGGTGGACGATATTTATTCTCCCTCGGCGTGTTTAAGGGAACGCATGCGGCATTCACGGTGCACCCTATGGACCCCTCCAATCGACGTCCTGTAGGAGTTCAATACAAGAAGACCGGCACGCCAAAATGTAAGTCTAGGAAGACTTTTAACCTGACACGCAATAAAAATATGTCACTTGTATGGTTATGTAACTCGACCGTTCAGAGCGCTCATTCTTTTGACACAGTATAGATTACACTGTGCTTTTTCATCGACGAATTGAGCTGGGGTCCTCAGGTTCTCGAAACCTGTTGAATAAGGCGAATTGGCTACCAAGAGTATCATGAACATTTTACTTTCTCCGTCTTGAACGAAATGGTCAAATACTTTTCCGAGTAAACATATATAAACGAAAGGGACTATTCTGATTTTCGTAAATTACTGACATATTTTGCAAATGAACTAAATGGCATACTATTTATTTTAGATCCACCGTTGAAGAATGGAGCAATATCTGTCTTTGCAAAGGAGCTCAATGAAAATCAACTGCTTTTTCATGTTTTGCTGTTTAATACCGATATTGGGGTAAGTACTTTGACTTTGTTTACTTTGCCATCACGACCGCATTTAAAATTTGTCACAGAAACCTGTTGCGTGTCTTCAGCCACGCGCTCAGAATTATTTTCTGTATGATTTAAAAAACCTCCATTACCGGACTCGAGAGTATGCTGATTTTTATGTTTTGCTTTTTTACGACGACAGCGGAGTCCACCGCAACATCGCCACATCAAACACACTCCACAAATCCGACAAATCTCCCATCTGCATACTGCCAACAACACTCCCCCTCCCCCATCCATTAGCCTGGCAACCACTAATAACAGCACCAGTGCAACATCAACCGACTCGACGGCTCCTAACCAGTCCTGCACACCCTGCCACAGCACATTCACGTCACGCAGCAGCCTCGTAGGTCGCTTGAGAATCCACCACACGCAGACACCTGCAGCACAAACACCACCGCCTCAGCTGTCTGGACTGCTCCGGCGCATTCGGCCATCGTATGGGCCTCCATAGAAACTCGTGGTAAATCACAGCAGACTAGAACGCAATATCGCACACGTTCCCAGTAAGTCATGCGCCACACATGAATACCTCCAACATCACACACCACAGGCCCAATTTTAGCACATCTCACGCAAGTGGTAATTGTGTTCTTTGGCTTCTTTACTCATGTGGCTTCTCTGCTGCATGTGAGATCGGGACAGTGCGCACTCTCCACGTTAAATCTTGGCGCGCTGTGTACGCAGCTAGGTCATGCGCGTGGTACGCGAAGACGAGTTGTTGTCTAGACTCAGTTAGTCACCCCTCATCAGCCGGCTATCCGGCTTGGACAAATTACTGGTACGGGGAAAAGTGAGAAGAGAGACAATTACGGTGCGTCTAAAGTCGTGGCTTTGATGGTTGCCACCCTTCGACCCAACTCAAACCTCAAAGTCAGCACGGTGTGGTTGTTTGTTTGTAGTAGCCTAATGGTGAGCAAAGGGTCTGATTGCCATGGCGCTTTCTGTATAAGATCATTTTGACCTCCTCCCCCTGCCATTCAGCTGGGATCCGAATTGTCCGTCCTCCTTTTTTTCTTGTTGTTTCAAACCCCGATTCTTTGTTCGCGGTGTAGATGGCATGGTGGCACACCTATGTGCGATTTCATGTCGCACTAGCCACCTGCGCCTTTTCCCTCCTCCGGTTTTCCCGTGTTTACTGTGACACTTAGCCCAGGCGGAAGAGGAGAAGGAGGAGGAGGAGGAGGAGGAGGAGAAGAAGAAGAAGCAGGAGGAGCAGGAGGAGGAGGAGGAGGAGGAGAGAACGAGATAGATGCCACGCGAGTCACCGCCCCTATGCCACCCCTGTGGTGACCAGGCAGTTATTATTGTCGAAATCAACTGTTGAGCTGTTATTTGATTTTGAAAAAGACAAGCAGCAGCCATCGGTTTTAGAATTAATGCACAGCGTTCAGCGCGGTGATGAATTCCACCCCGATGTCTTTTAAAAAAAATAAAGTTTGATAACCTGGCTGACAAACAGGAGTAGTGAATTAACAAGGTTTGTATGTCACTTACTCCTTACCGCATGCAAATAACATTTAGCCGACTTGCATTTTCACTATTTCATATATTTCAGAAAGTAGAATTTGATGGGAGTATCATAAATGACGCGCGCGGCCCCGCCCTGCAGCTGATTGATAAACCAAGTATGTGAATACTACGTTGTTGAGTCTGATTCTATTAAAGTCACGCCGATGGATTAATTCATGCAGATTATTTCAAACAATACAGTGAGTGACGGATCTCATGAAATGTTGGCTGAAATTCCGAAATGCGTTTTCGATTAGGAAGGATTACTTGATCACGGTTGTAATACTGATTATCTTAAGGCATACTCTTATAACATTTCGGACTCGGCAGGATGTCGGCTTTTAAATGCACTTCATTTTAATCTCCTGTAGAAATTGTGCTCGGTAAAAAATGACTACTTATGTAGCATGCATTTTTCCCATTGATTTTCGATGGTCTTGGAAATTCAAATATATTTTATGGAACCAAGAAGCAAAAATATTCTTTCTTTTAGTCAATCAATAGACAATCACGTCTTCTCTATATTTTAAACTTAAGGAAGGAGTATAATTAAGTTTTAAAAAAGTTTTCTAATTACCGAATAATTTGGAGCCTGATCATTCGTTGCATTAGCGCTTAGTGATTTCACTCTACAGGGTGCACGCGTTCCGCGTAAAGAAAATCACACATTTTTCTATGCCATTAAAGAGATATCATACAGAGACCACAAAATTTTGCAATGGATGCGGACCATGTTGTACATTTCATGTTTCATGTCGCGCTAGCCACCTGTGCCTTTTGTCTACCGTGGGACCGGGCCCAGGTGGAAGAGGAGGAGGAGGAGAGGATGTGGTAGATGCAACTCGAGTCACCGCCCTATGCCACCCCTGTGGTGACCAGGTAGTTAATATTGTCGATATCAACGGTTGAACTGCTATTTGATTTTTAAAGAGACAAGCAGCAGCCATCGGTTTTAGAATTAGTGCATAGCGTTCAGCGCGGTGCTGAATTCCACCCCGATGTCTTTTAAAAAAAATAAAGTTTGATAACCTGGCTGAAAAACAGGAGTAGCGAATTAACAAGGTTTGTATGTCACTTACTGCTTGCCGCATGCAAATTACTTTAAGCTGACTTACATTTTCCTTATTTCATATATTTCAGAAAGTAGAATTTGATGGGAGTATCACAAATGACGCGCGCGGTCCCGCCCTGCAGCTGATTGATAAACCAAGTATGTGAATACTACGTTGTTGAGTCTGACTTTATTAAAGTCACGTCGGTGGGTTAATTCATGCAGATTATTTTAAGCAATATCTTTCAATTAACGATCACTTTGACTTATGCGTGAGGACTTTCAGGACAGCCAGATGAAGATGTCATACTTTTCACGGAACACCTGGGAACCAAAGTACGTGTGATGAAGATAAAGTTATCGACCGGCAGAGTTGACAATATAACAATTATTCCACGAACCGGACCTAACGAGCCGGTGTTAGTGTCAACTTTCATTGATTTTGTGAATGCTTTCAAAGTGAAGTGAAATGGCCTTGAGGTTTTGGGTGTTGGGTTTTTTTCGGTGACAGGATTTTCCCACATTTAATGAAAATAAGTGGTGCTGGTACATTTGAAATTTTGAGGTTTTCCAATAAAAAGGGTTCTCCTTGACTTTATATGTATCTGCGATAATTGGAGCCAGTTGCTATTATACGCGTATGACCTGTTATCAGTACGGCAGATAATCGATTAAGTGAGGGATTGCGAAACCCTAGAAACCCAGTTAAAAAATATCAAAGCATTATATGACTGACAGGATCTCATTTTATGACATGTTAATTTACCAAAAGGTTTATTATTTCTCTCTCAAATCTAATAGGATGCCTGCGTATGGTGCCGATCATTTATCTTCGGCTAGGTTAAAGGCGGAATCTGGGTTGGTGTCAGGGTTCGGAATAAGATTTTGGGTTAAAGTTGCTTATGGACGGCCATGCTGTAAACCATGACTTTTGAACCTAGTCTTCGCAATCCAAACTTCGTGCCCGACGACGACCACCATGTCTTCCACCGCAAGATCAAACAGACAGAGTAAATTAATTTAGAGTGAGATTAGACTTGAGCAGCACCTATCGTACTCTCTCCTTCCCACCCACATTCAGCAATCCATTCAGGTAGAACGGGAGGTTAAGTTTTCTTTTGGGCTTCTACTGATTCCTTGAATTAAGAACGGCATTGTGGCCACCTTTCTTGCACAGCCCACTACGTGAATATATAAGCTTTAAAAGCTAGTTCATTCCAGCCGCGTCGTTGAATAGCATTTATCCGTGCACATGCGTTCTCAGGTTTGTCGAGTTCTGATGTTGCACTTTTTGGATAGATGAATTTTTTGAGTACCTGTACTATTGTTATAAAAATTCCGTATGCTTGTCTCACAGCTTATCGTGCCGCAATGGGTGTACATAAACAATTCATTATTAACTGTGTTTCAAAGAGGATTTCCCGACTGGTTAACGCCTTCAACAATACATGTTAATTGCATTTTGTTACATTTCGGAGATGCACCGAAGGAGTCCTTCAAACATACACTTCCGAGGTGCCTTCAGACGCTTCACTTAGACTCCTAGATCTTTGAGTAAAAACAACATTTTCCTTCTCCAAACAATGCTACCGAAGAGGGGTCAACATATTTCCGGATCCCCGGCAGAATGCCTAATGCAGAAATGAGGAACTATGACTCTTTCCACAGTTAATATGAAATCCTTGCTACGCAATGCAGATTATAATTTCATTATCGTCAAGAAAAACCAAGTTATTCTGCTTCATATAAAATTAAACTATGCATTTCCATAAATCAAATTTTCGTTTGAAACGGAGTTTGATGCAAAAGTGCCAATCCTAGATGTTCTTTGATGTTGAAAAACCGATGGGTCGCTTCATAAATCTATTTATCGCAAAGAGGCCTATTCAAAAGTCATCCTACATTTTAAGAGTAACTAAAAATTCACTGGTCTGAGGAAACAACTTTTCGAGCAGAAAGGAAATACCTCTACAAACTATTCTCCTAAAATCAGTACTCACATGATTTGTACGTCAATGCTTGAGGCACCAGAAATCCAGACGGAAGGGTATTTCCAATGCTATCGCCGCCTGAGCACCAAAACCAATCACCTGTTGAACTCTCCCATGCGTGAAAAATGAATCTGAACTAGTCGAAAGGCAAATAAAAAAACCAGATGCACAAAGCACACCAGCCGTCAACCAACCTACGCACACAGCTTGTACACCCTAAGGACAGGTTTGGCTACCTTGATAGAGAAGATGTTATCTACAAAATCCCATGTGCTAGTTGTGATGCCGTCTGTTGTGGTCAAACTGGGAAATCTGTCTCAACCCGTGTACATGAACATCGCTTAGCGGTGAACGGACGCGACCATCTATCCCGGGTGGTCACACACACTGGACACAAATTTGCGTGTAAGAACACTCGCATTGTTGGCGCCTGCCTACTAAGAAGAGGCCACGAATAACTAGAAGCAATTCAATCAGATGAAACATGCATCAACCGGCACGTCGATATAGATGCCGCATACAAAATTGGTAAGGAAAAATTCAGTCTGGCGCAACCAATCCCGATGAAGTGACGAAAATGTGATTGGCACGTATTGGCACAGACGTTGGCCAATCGTAGGATCATTTATTAGATTCAGTCAAGTAGTTAATTGTTTTTGTACATCCATAGTGTGAAGACGGTCTGGGGGGCAGTCTCCAAAATATTTGCAATAATGGTTCCAGTTTCCCAAAGCATTTCCATTTCTTAATTAAATCTCCTGGGATGCCCGTTTTTAAATTCATATATGTGTACATACGTCGGAAGTGTGCGCATCATGGCCCAACGCGTCACCATTCAACTGACTCTCGTTAGTAATTTAAGGAGGTTGTTAGGGCAAAAGTCTAGCCAATTTCCAAATTGTTGTCTGCCTAGGGGTTTAAATCTTGGTGGCTACTTGTTGTGTTCGGTGCTGCAGGCAGGCCAATCAAATGTTTTTGACAAAAAATTACAAAATAAACCCCACTCGAATTTTCGCTGGTTAGATATTTGAAGTCACCTGCGGGGCTACTAACTTGAGTCTTGGATTTCATTGATGAAAGCTCAAAGTACGTACCGGGACAAGAAAAGTGGGCAGTTTTCCGTTAGTAACAACTGTCCACTACAGTGATTGCGTCACCGAAGAGTGTCAGGCAATCAAAATGCCCATAATTCAGTTGGGTGGGTCGCAAGATGCGAAGCAAAATGCATATCGTCAGCATGGTACTACCGACAAAGACAAGGGAGACTAGAATGGCCATTTTCGTGTGCGTCCCCCAACCATTGTATATTCCCGATCGCAACTGACAGGACGACGGGTCCGTGGCTAGTGATTAGAGGCGTTGGACTTCTCACTAACAGGTCGCCAGTTCGAGCCTCGGGTGTGCCACACTTCGGGGTTGAGTATGACTGGCTGGCGAAGGCTAATAAGCCGGAAATGGTCATTCCAGTCTCCCTTGTCTTTGTCGGTAATGCCATTCTGCCTATATCATTCGCCTCTAACCACTGAGCCACGATCCCGTTGCCCTGTCGGTTTCGATCGGGAATATACAATGGTAGGGGGCGCTCACCGATCGTTCATGCGGAATTCACTCGTTCCGTTGTGCCTTACGGGCTCTCTCTCGAGCCCAACCAGCAGCCGCACAGTGGCGCATGATATAGGCAGAATGGTATTACCGAGCCTCGGGTGTGTTACACTTCGGGGTTGGGTATGACTGGCTGGCGAAGGCTAATAAGCCGGAAATGGTCATTCCAGTCTCCCTTGTCTTTGTCGGTAATGCCATTCTGCCTATATCATTCGCCTCTAACCACTGAGCCACGATCCCGTTGCCCTGTCGGTTTCGATCGGGAATATACAATGGTAGGGGGCGCTCACCGATCGTTTATGCGGAATTCACTCGTT
Organism: Spirometra erinaceieuropaei; assembly: GCA_902702965.1. Lineage (NCBI taxonomy): Eukaryota > Metazoa > Platyhelminthes > Cestoda > Diphyllobothriidea > Diphyllobothriidae > Spirometra > Spirometra erinaceieuropaei. The sequence goes on along the minus strand of CACRXP010000282.1, from coordinate 747,221 downwards.
CCGTTGTGCCTTAACGGCTGTCTCTCGAGCCCAACCAGCAGCCGCACAGTGGCACATGATATAGGCAGAATGGTATTACCGAGCCTCGGGAGCGCCTAATTCAAGAAAACTTTCCACATGGAAATCCCTTCAATTTTGGTTCGCGAATGACATAACATTGAGGGAATTAAATATTTATTTCATAAAAACACCAAATTAGTTTTGGCTTATAAGTGCACATGTTAAGGGCAAATTCGAAATGGCAGAGCTGATCGTTACAAAATTCACTTTGGACCAGAAGAAGAAGAAGAAGACGACGAAGAGGAAGAAGAAGAAGAAGAAGAAGAAGAAGAAGAAGAAGAAGAAGAAGCGATAGCTGGAATCAGGGCTTTATTCGCCTGTAGTTTCGGATTCTCACTCGAATCCATCATCAGAGATAGTGGCAGAAAAGGGTGACTCGTACACAGGAATTTGCGGCATTTATAGGATGCAGTCGCTATGCTACCGCATACCTATAGCAGTTAACCGCGCTCCTCTTTATCAAGGATTATTACCCACTGGTGCGATAATTGCTTGATGGCCGACATGCAAGTTGTTAATTGCCGAAATGTTATCGCCCGTGTTGGATGCTGGCGTGATGATTGTTCGGCAATCTGGCTTACCGGCTTGCGCGCTCCACGAGTGCTCAATTACTTTGACCAGTATATGTCTCAGCATGGAGTATGGAATGGGGATGTCGTTGCACTTGTTGATAGACTGAGGTCCCGTGAACCATAACTCAAGCAGCTTGCGACTCACGCGATTATCCCCTCTCGCGAGAATTTCGGCCTCATCGAACTTGAATGTGTGGCCGGGTCTGGTCGAATGGGCCGCGACCTGAGAGTTGGCGTCATTTCTGCGTACCGCTGCCACGTGTTCGGTAATTCGCGTCCGGAGCAGTCTTCCAGTTTCTCCGACGTGATTGCTTCGTCCGCAACTGCACCAGATCCGGTAAACGACCCCAGATGTTTCTAGCCGTGGCAGTAGGTCTTTTGGTCTCATCACCTGACGCCTCATGGTGGCCTCCGGTCTGCGTGCAACTCCAACCCCAAGTGGCGCAAGAAGGCGACTAACGACCTCAGTGACGTTCTCGATGTACAGGATCGCTCGCCAGAATTTGGGGTCGGCACGGTTTTTTCGTTCGTCTCGTTGGCGCATGCACCGGTTGACAAAGTTGCGCAGGTAACAATTTTCTCTGAAAACCCGCCGAAGATATTGGGATTCGGAAACCTTGTCTTCCGGTTCACTGCAGTGCGTCTCAACACGCCGATATAGCGTTCTTACGCAACTGCGCTTGTGGCTGATTGGGTGGTTAACTGTTGAAGTTCAGTATTTACGTCGTGTTCGTCGCTTTTCTGAACACTTTGGCCTTTAGGCCACCACAATCTGTGCGACAGACGAGGACATCAAGTATTGTCAACTAGTTATCCTATTCCACCTCCATCGTAAATTTTATGTCCTGGAAGACGCTGTTGAGACATTCTCTGAACGTTAGCACAGGGTTTCGTTTGATGACGACGAGGGTATCGTCCACATACCGAGCCCAGAATTACGGTCTGTGGTGTTGGAAGACCAGCGACTCCAACCGCTGTAGCACCGCCTCGGCGATGAATCCCGAAATCGGCGAGCCCATTGGTGTTCCCTTCACTTGCTCGTAGATTGTGCCGTCAAACGTGAAGTACGTCCTGAGACAGAACTTTAGGAGCTGAAGGACTTGGGCATGTCCGAGACGATTCTCCGTTTCATCGTATTTGTTTCGTAGGAGTAGCTGGACGGTCTCGATTGCCAGATCCTGGGGGATAGAAGTAAAGAGGGACATGACATCAAAAGATACCAGGACCTAATTGGGCAAGAGACTTATTCCTTTAAGCTTCTCCAGGAATTGCGTTGACGAACAGACCGTGGTGTCCGAATCAGCGGTCAGAAATTTGAGGCGCCGAAACAGCCATCTTGCCAGTCCGTACGTTGGAGTGCCTTTGAGCGAAACAATGGGCCGGAGAGGAGCGCCCTCCTTGTGCACCTTTGGGAGACCAATGGGAATTTTCCGACCAAATGACCTCGCCACTATTCCCCACGGAGCAAGTAAATAATCCCAAGCCCTGCTGATTTCGGAATTTCAGCAGAATTTCACGCATATTCTGCCACCACGCCCTGCAACACTACCTTGCGTGGTTTTTTTTTCTTTGAGTCTCGAACATTTTGTGGGGCTTAGAATGACAGCCGCCAGTTAAAATTGTCAATAGACTTGACTGCACCGTCTGGACTGTAGGGCAAGAATTCTTGTCCCACGAAAGTCATAAATAGTGCGTCGCACTGTCCCTGGGTCTTGACGCCTGCAAAAATTGAAAAACAGTTGTTTTGGAACTTTTCCCTGACAGGCGTTTGGAAGGCCTGCCTCATGTTGGTCAAATAAAATGTTGTACAACTGAGTTTTAAATGTAGACGGTGAATTCGCACCTTTTAAATAAAATTTACTGTCCCTTGTATTCATTCGGATGCAGATGAGAAACAGACATCTTGAATCAGCAAAATTGCAAACATCCAAGTGGAAATCGTCAAGCATTGTATTATCTTATACAGGGACACCCATAAAACCGGAATTTAAACTGAGCAGCGAACATGCATTCGCACATACGTTTTATGAAAATTCCGAAGTGTTCACCGCCCTGGTGAGGGATAAAATAATTTTTCTTTATACTCGAGCCTTGCTGCAGATGATTCACAGACTGTGTCGAATCAAATGACTGCTGGAAAACTGTTGGCCTTAAAGTAATCATTTTATGTTTTTTTAAAGGGATCCTGCGTAATTAAATAAGCATAACTCATGTGAGCGTAAATGTACACTATCTGTTCTGGAAGATGGGCATCCCAAGAAACATAATTTGAAGAAGAATGAGTCCTTGGGGAAAATGAACAAACTTTATTTCGTAAATTTTCGAGTTTGGTTCCCCAGCTCGTCTTCACACGTGTAGTAAGTGAGAAGAAACAGTCAAAATTTAAACATGCCCCAACATCGATATTGCTCTGTCATGGTTGAGGATGGGTTAATGCTGTGGGCTGATGTCACGTCTTGATTGGCTATTACCTGTTCCATTTTTCCTTGAGATTTGTGTACATGACGTCAAGATCGATGCGTCGATTGATGCATGAATCATCAGAGTGAATGGCCTCTAGGAATTCTCGGCCTTTCTTATATGGGCAGGAACCGACAATGCGTGTTTTATCCCAAGCGAATTTGTGCCCAGTTTCAAGAGTATGCATGGCGACTTGGGATAAGTGGTCCCGCCTCTTCACTGCCAATTGGTGTTCATGTAGGCGTGTAGAAGCGGATTTTCCTGTTTGACCACAATACGCTGCATTACAAGTGCCACATGGGATCTTAACGACTACTTCTTTTTTATCCAAATAGCAACCCTATCCTTGGGGTGTACAAGCTGATTGCGTAGCGTGGTAGTCGGTTTGTGAGCCACTTGTATTTAGTGCTTCCTCAGGTGTCTTTCAACGAGTTCAGACACATTTTTAATGTAGGTAAGCGTTCGCCAATGTTTTGGTTTTGGCGTCTGATCGGAACAATCTACTTCCTTCTCTCTTTCTTTTGATTCCTGCGGTTTCATGCATCGGCGTACAAAATCTCTAGGGTAGCCGTTTTGGGAAAATAGGTTGAATAGATAATTGAGTTCTTCGTTGTACCCTTCGTTTTCAGAGCAATGTGTCTTTGCTCGATTAAGTAGGGTGTTAACAGCACTCCGTTTGTGAGCCATAGGGCGGTTGCTCTCGTAATGTAGGATAACTTCCGCGTAAGTTTCTTTGCGGTATACTGATGTCTGCAATGTCCCGTCAGTTTTTCGCTGTACGAGGACATCGAGAAATGGGAGTTTGCTGTTAGCTTCTCTTGCTCTTTCTGTTCTATCTCAATTAGGGCGATTGCTTAAGTAGTGTTGCAATAATAACAATCATCCAGCATAGCCCGCACATTTTAAAGCCACCCCAGGATGCTGAGCCTTGAATGATCTTCTTTTTGGCCGCCAGCATTCAATGAACATTGACCGCCTCAGCAGCAGGGTGAGATGCGGTCTAGGTTGGAACGCTAGTTGAGTACCCTGAAACAGTCCTAAAATCGTGCGGAACCCTGACTGCTTAGCGATGAGGAGAAATTATCGCCTGAACAAGAGGTTTATTAGCCGGACGTTTCAGATTCCGACTCAATTCCATCACCAGAGCTCTCTCGTATATGAAGACTGTCTCGAAAGCCGTCAGCCGTCCTTTTAACCCCTTGAGATTGGAGTTGCACACAGCCTGGAGGCAACCATAAGTCGTCGGATCATGAGGCCAATTGATCCACCGCCACGACAAGAACCATCTGGAGTCGTTTATCGGGTCAGATGCAGTTGTGGACAAGACAAATATGCCAGGGAAACCGGAAGACTAATTTGGACACGGATAGGCGAGCACGCAGCAGCAGTGAGGGGAACGAACTCAGCTCCCAAGTCACGGTTCACTCGGCAGAAATTCTAGCCAGAGACGACAATCGCGTGAGCCGCGAATCGCTCGAGTCATTGTTTCCCGGTCCTCAATCAATCAATGGGCGTAATGAAATCCTCGGCCCATATTTGACAATGAAACTTGGCTTAGGCAAGGTAGTTAGTCACGTGGAGAACGTGTGGATGTCCACTGTTTCTGGTGTCGGTGTCAGCGAGCCAAACCGCCAGAAAGTTTACACGGATGACGAGACCCATTTGTCAGCAACTCGACTGCGCGCGAAGAGCCGGTGAGTCTATACTCTCGACCGACACACAGGCGCGTAGCATCTGCATGGCAATTCCATGCTTCAACACCTGGCCAGTCAAGCTGCAATGCACTTGGGAGCTGTCAACTGCGATAAGCATGTAACGCCTTAGCAACTACAACTGGGCAACCCACTAACCATATCTGACTCAGTCTCTGAGGACGGATTCGAGTGAGAATCCCAAACGTCAGATTAATAACGCTCCCATTCCAGAGCTCATGTCTTCTTCTGCGCGACCACTTCCTGGAACTACCCTCTTTACTTTTATTAACAAATGGCTACATCTTATAAGAAGGTGAAAGGGAATGTCTTTGTGTCTGCTATGTACAGGTAGACTGCACATAGCAGCACAAGAGACGCTCTACGCCCTCAACAAGTACGATTATCCCAAACCCCGATAATGGTTGTGGTTTAAGTTTACTCGAGCTACCGCCTAACTCTGAACCCAGCCCAACCCCCGAAGGTCACTTATTTACGTTTAACGGGCACCTTACCCGAACTACGTGGTCGATCTAAGCAGAAAGAGTAAATTTTTCATCCTGACGTCTTGATAAGTCAGTATTACCGATAGTGATTTGGTGAAGCACCATAATAATCTCAAAGTCCACGTAAGCAGGTTCAAGGACTTCAGAAACTACCTTGGTATTCGGTACAATAAAATATGCTTCATTTGGCGTGATAAGGTAACTTGTGCCTGGAATGACGTCAGCATCACCCTTAGCAACCAATAAGGTTTGATCAATTTGGGCCGGATTGGGTAGGGTTTGGCTGGTGCTGGCAGGGTTACTTTTCAAGGTCACACACAGCCAAGATATTCTTAAAATGAATTCACTAGCAAGCAAAAACATCCCGAAGCACTAAAAATAGCCAAAATATTATAAGGATCCTCAAATTCAAAAAGTCCCAACGATCTAATTTCTATTTTATAAGATAAGCGACTATGTGGAATGCCCTCCCAAGTTCTATTATGAAAAGTCGAAATCCAATCGGATTTGAAATAAGAACTAAGGACTTCTTTCTAAATGGCAAAACCTCTTTATTTTTAAATAAGACAGGACATTTTTCAACTCCATTTCTTGATACAGAATTTGGTCCAAAAATGCTCTGATGATGCCAGCCACTTGAATAACACCGGAACATAACCCTAAAAAATAATCAAATTTAATGTAGACAGTATCATTGATAAGCATAGCACAAAAAAGGGATATCCCTTCTTTTCTCCCCCTCTTGTTTCCGTCAGCCAAATCACCAGGCACTAAAAGCCCTTAAGCAAGCACTATTAGCCTGCCTTTAGATAAAACCCTACACGTTAGTTATGCGTAAGGCAATATCCAGTGAACAATTCTCTTTTTCTCTTGAACCTTTCGTCTTTGCGATAGGTGGTGAACTTCTGAAATTTATATTCTCTTACCTGAGCGCCTACATTCAACGGGTGAAGATTTCTCATTTTATCTTAAAATTCAAAGGCGTGAAGAATGGAGTCATTCATGGTAGTGTACTTGGCCCGCTATTATTTTGCCTTTTTGTTGATAGGCAGATAGATAGGCAGAGATCAAATCATCTGAGAAAAATGTTCCTTGCAACCCTCTTCACCGGTTTTCCGGAGGCATGTAGATTTTTACAATTGTAAGTTAACATCAGGAACTGCTGCATCTACCGACTGGTGCTTTGGAAACAAGAGCAAATCCATTGTCAGTACCTCCCTACTGAAAATGAAGGCGGGTAAATTTACGTCAGGCGTAATCTCTTGAGAATCTCCCCTGATCAGCCGACGGAGCAGTACAATCTCCTATGAGTGGGGTTTCCACTCTGCAGACTGTGCAGTTCGTGACCTAACAGATAAAAGGCCACGAAAGTCACGCATATAATCCTCTTAGAGCACGGTCCGCTCGCGCGCATCCTTAAACGTCATAAAATGCTAAAGAGGCGATCGATTTTCATAAAAAGGCATTGCCCGATTTGCGATGCATTGTTCGTTAACTGTGCGATAAGCTATCTGAGCAAAAATGATAAAATCAGGAAAGTGACTTTATGGCAGGTCAATTACCTAAGGCCTAATATAACATACAACTTAGGGGCAAAATACAAAGTAATAAACAATAGTTAAGATCTGCGAAAAGAGCAAAATATCGGCACTTCGATCAGTGTTCTTTGTTTTTATCAACTCTGTGCTTCGGGAGGACATATGCATAAGATCGTTAATGACGGCTTGATCAGTATAACTATCAAGCACGAAATCCAGCTTTTTGCATATAAAGTTGTTTTCTTGGCATTTCCCAATCTCTTTTCATTTGACCATACAGAAATTCGACTGGAATGAGATCCCGTCTGTTTATAGGAAAAAATATGCATTTCAGGCCTCAGGCGGAAAGGCTGCTCGTGGCCTGATAAATCAGATTTTCGTCGAAATCTAAATTAGAATCATACCGCCTCTGAGCGGTGAACAGGTACATTATCCTGCAAAATTATAATATCCCTTCAACAGCAATAAATGCCGTTTCCAGAATGAATCTCCTTGGGAATTTTCTTGGTTATATAAATGTTCCTGTACAAAACAACGCACGTAAATAATAGGTTCTCATAGGTTATAGCAAATGAAATTACGTGGATATCCGGAAACGTCCATTTTTCCATATCTTGACCTTCTTCCCCTTGAAAAAAACAGATCTAACGTGAATTCTTCTCTATAAAAGGGCTTTCTGGATTCCAATCTATTCTAAAAAGAAACCTGCCCACGTTAAATATATGCCGTACCACCGACTCCAGTGTTGATCTCAACATTTCATGAGTTAAATCATATACTGTATTTACATTAGGAAGTAGTTCGTTATTATACGTAGCCGAATTATTTAATGGCTGATTTGTGAAAACGACAGTGGGTCGTCAAATAGGATGAATAAAATCTGCGACGTAAAGGTGATTAAAGACGATAGAAGGTAGGCCAATTGGGTGCGGGTTCAGTTGATGGCTTACATGGAAGACGCAATCACCCTAGCAATGCTGTCTGACCTGTCTTACTTGAAGACGATGAACTTGTCAACAGAAAAGTCTAAGTCCAATATGACAGCCTTTGTCCGG
>CACRXP010000282.1:713458-727916 GCA_902702965.1 Spirometra erinaceieuropaei | reverse complement strand
CCACGTGTCCTTCGTTCCGTCCATTGCCATCCGGAATATCGACTACCAGTCAGTTTGCTGACCATGCTCATCCAGTTGGTATGGTTGACTGATGACGGCCAATGAGGTTTCGGGGAGAGCTGAGATTCGGTTCTTCGTCCATCGAGCGTTCATCGAGTCCAATGCTCCACCAATCGAGCCACGGGTCCTTCGTTCCGTCGATGGTGATCCAGAATATCGATTACCGATCAGTTTACTCATCCAGTCGGTATGGTTGACCGATGACGACCAGTCGCCGCCCCATTTTCCCTTGTCCTTGGGGCTGTTATGGGACTGCCACAGGGCGCAGACCATTCATTCATTCATTGCATACAATGCTAGTTGGATTGCATGATGAGCTCTCAACAGTGTCGTCATCTTGAACGGCGTTCTCGTTCCCCTATACAGTTCGTGACCTATCTGATGAAAGGTCACGAACTGTGAGCTTTAATCGCTGTGGCGCACGATACGCCCACCCCGCATCCACGAAGGTTATACTGCGTTAAATATACGACCGAGCTTCTAAGCGAGGCATAGTTTGGCCTACAAAGTATTATTTATTGACTAGGAAATAACTTATTTTAGGAAAAACCACCAAATCAAAAAATCGACTGTATGACAGGCCAACTATTCAGGGTCTAATGTAACTGCCAGCAGAAAAGGGGAATTTCACAAAACGACAAAAAAATGAAAAACAGTTATAAATGCAACGTATTAGTACTTTATTGATTGTCCTTTAGCTTTTCACGTTGCTGTAAGGCAGGAGGACATGGAGACTGCCAAGTTGTCTATGGTGGTTTGGTCTATGTAATTATTCCGTAAAAATTCCAACTTCTGCCTCATAGAAATATGTTTCCTTGCCTTGTCCCAATTTCTTTTGATAAGTGCAAAAAGATTTTCGATGGGATTTAGGTCCGGGTTGTTGGCGGGGATAAAAATGCATCGAAGGCCGCAGGCAGAGAGGCTGGCTGTGGTCTAAAATATTAGATTATAGTCGTAAGCTGAATTGAAATCATACCTCCTTTGAGCGGTGGACAGGGGCATTATCCTGCAACATTACAGTGTCCATTCGACGTCTATGAATGCCGTTGTAACCGAAGGCATCCTTTATGATGTCGATGAACACCTTGCTATTTATCGTCTCCGCTGTTGAACGTCAGACCGGTCGCTCTCCGAATTAGATGGCCATCCAAACCATCAGGCGTCGACAGTTCTTGAAGGTTGGTATCGACGTGGTGTGCTCTCGTGGAACGTTCTTCCCACATATTACCATCTGGGCCGACATCGAAGGCTTGTCTAAAAATAAGACCTCATAACGAAAGTAAATGTGATCAATATATTTTTGAGCAAACAAAAAAAACGTTCTCTATTAGGTTTTCTACTCAAAAATGGCTTTGTCCGGGCGTTTTGCCGATGGAGACCGAACTCAATCATTCTTTTTCTAATTATATGCAAAAAAACATTGACAGGTGTTCCCTGTAAATAGCCTTAAAGGGCATATAATGATACTTTTCAGTGTCCGACGAATGAAGTCGTCGTCTTGCCTGCTTATGGACCGTTTTGGCCCACCCTGCTTAGTTTTAAGCATTGTTTTATTATAAATAATTTTCCAGAGAGTGACCTGGCTAATGTTGAAAATACCAGCTAATGACTCACGCAGCAGCAATTCGGCAGCCAGTTCTAAAAACAAAAATAACCACACCTTATATATGCCGTCCCTTCAACTGAAATACCGGCTCGGCATTTCATCAGCTAGGTCATCTACTGTACGGATGTGAGGTGGTAAATCCCACGTGTATGGAGATTTTGCTGTTTATTTTTGTCGTCACTGTTGTTCTTCTTGCAAGAGCCCAGATGGACGGTGATCTTGCCTTTCGGCAGTACCCTCAAACTCCAGTCCGTCTTGTTGTCTTTTTAGCTCTTAAGGAGGGTTTGCGGCACTGGCTAGACGTCTTGGAGAGGCGACGGCGTCAGCGTGACCTCAGCGAAGCCATGGGCCAATCAGAGGATCAGATTCGAGTTGCGCTCACGGAGTCACTCCCCTCAACTTATTGATTGACTCGCTCAGCACGCGACACCTGTGGATTGTGCCTTTCTATTGCTCCAATTGTAAATATATCGCCCCCCCCCCTCCTTTCCCATTCCTCCGTCGTATGGCTTTGCTAGTGTCAGCTTACTTTTTTTCTACCCAACTGGCCTCGACTGTGCCCCTTCATTTTTCGAACAAATCAAAGGCGACGAAACATGCAGAATTTGATGACGTCCTGAAATTTCGGGAACTCTTGCTCGTCACTGCGTATTAATATGATAAATTGTCCAATTGGAAAGCGACCTAGGAGATTAAAAACGTGATAGGCAAATCAAGTAAGGACCACGGATCTGATATGTGGGTGGGAATAGTGACGGCGAAGGCAGAGGCTAGCCATCTAAGCAAGCGAGTTCTGATTACAGTTAAGACATGTCCAGCGTGATTAGAACTACAAAGCCCAGGGTAGGAGTCATTCTTACAGGGGGAGAGGGGACGGGAGAGAGAGAATAGGTCAACGTCCATTATCGACCCATACCACGGCAGTGCGAGGTTAATCCATTGTTCCGGGATTCTGGTCTTCTTCCCCGTATTGTCGCGGCTTCTGCCAAGCCCAGGAGATCCCCATTCGCCGCCCGAAGTAGGACCTTAGATGCGGTAACTGAATCCACCACATGGCCAGTGTTCACTAGGTGCTTCGTAATCCAACTCCTGTGTACCTTATCTTCCGCCCCTAGTAGCCATTTCGGCATGCGTTCGGATGACTGATTTGCCAACTGCCTTCGCGTGCGTTTAATGTACATGCATACGCAACTACATGTGAATTCATAAATACAGTTTGATGTCGATATAAGCGAAGATGCGAGTTCCAGTAACTAGTTGATAACCCGTTTCTGCCACTGCCTCTGATGACGGATTCAAGTGGGAGTCTGGAACGCCAGACGAATAAAGCCCATGTTCAAGCGATCGCCTCTTCTTATCAATACTTTGATGTGGCGAGCATAAGCAGACTGTCCTTAATTGACGTAACTGAAGTAGCCGTTGTAGAGCCTATGAACAACGAGTTGGAGGTGGTGTACGTCCGCTCAGTTATGCATCGAAGTCGCCGCTTGACCAGGTTTGACACATTATCGTCCTCGAAAGAGAGACGGGTGCTCATCGGCTTTTGCAGCACGGGTATTTCTACAGGGCTTTCCTGTCTGAGATGGCGATACTTATCAGGTCTCGAGATGACGACATCAGTAGCCTTATGTAGGTCATTTAAAGCCGAGAGGTGTTGTTTGGTTAATAGTGAGCGTTGAATGACCGGAGATATTCTATGCCGATAGGCGATATCTACGGATACCGCTTTTAGCCATCTCACATTTTCTTCTGTCGTTGACAAGGGTGATATAGGTCTTTAAATTGAGCTTTAATCTCCATCGGATCTATTTTTCCTATTACTACACAAAGAGAGGGCTTCGACCGAAGTCTCTCCCATAGGACTTAAATTTTGTATACCAAAAAATAAATCAAGAAGGAAGGCAGGTTTTTAATTTTCTTATCTTTTCATGCTGGCGCCCATCTTAGCAGCGAATATTCTTTGGTCTGCGGAGCCGTAGGCATTCGATTAAACTCGTCCAATTCCATGCATGTCGCATTTTCCACTGCTTAAGGCTGGGGTGCTCCAAGATACTTGCGGTTAAAAACGCTTCTCCACCTGGGATGCCGCACTGGTAGGCTAGGCCCTCGTCAGTGTTCTCTCCAACCACCCGCCAAGTCAGGAGCTGAATTCCGCACTTTGCATGTCTTATGCGCTTTTTCGCAGTATGGCTTTTCGTCTTCCGTGCGTTTCGTGATTGAAAGTTCCTCATGTCAGCATATCCACAGGCTTGAATAATTCATATTTCTGAGCGGTGTCTACGCCCTGTAGGTTTCCGCGTCCCTGATCAGTTTAGCTTACATAAATAGGTTACTGGGCTGATTTCAGTAACGTGTTTTAAAAGTTAAACATCGGCCTTCGATCAGAGAGACCGTACCGCAACTGCGAACTGCCACCCGGGATTAGAACCCAAGTCGGTTGCTCATCGAGCATTTTTAAGGAAACACTTCTACTCTGGCCCACGTCCTGCCGGTCGCCATTGGGGACAAACGATATGATGTGCGTCCGCCTCCAGCATCCTTACAAAGCTTGTCGTGCAAACATATTTATACTGGTACTGCCGCCACAACCACGTGACTCCCAATTATCATCCGTCGTCCGTTGCGAGTGACGTAAACCAGCGCTCTCCTGATGACACAGGTGAGACTTGTGTAGCGTCTCTCGCACTCCTTGCTATGCTGGCAGAATAAGGTCAGGACGACTGGTGATTGGTGTAACCGCAATGACTGAGTCGGTCGATCAGATTGCTGATTGGTGAGAATACCGCGGGGATTAGTGCGCAACTTGGCTGAAGGTCTATTGTGCTCGAGCACTCAGCTGCTGCCAGTTGCTACTAGTGTGTTCTTCCGCTACCAAAATAGTGCAGTAAGGCGCGTGTTATCTGAAGCCTGGACAGCTGGTTTTGATGTGATTTTTGGCCAAGTCGTCTTCACCAATTTGTAGTCGGGAGAAAGGGCTTGTGGGTCGTCTAGGCACCCACCGAGCGAGATTTGCGCCTAGGGGGACATGCAGCGGACCAGATTCGGACTTGAACGATGAAATCTGTGACCCATGAGGGGGTTAAGTAAGGGCGAAAAATATGCCATCTGGCTGAGAATCGAGCGGCATTTTTCAGCACCGATGAAAACTAGTGGCTGTCTGATGAATCCTATGAGAAAAACGGGACACCGGATACGGCTGATGGAAGAATCTCCTTTAAAAGATCTTGGTGGTGGGCATTTACTGACCTATCAACCGACAGTGAAAATTCTTTTTTTCTGGAATTAACCCGGGAAAAAGAGAGGCGAGAACAGGTAGGAGATTGTCCCTGTTGATTTCCATTACCTTCGGGCTCGCTAATCGTAGGTCTCTTGTCATTTAAAAACACGGTTACCACGGAGCACCCCTGACAGCGTTGGTTCAGAGTGGCCTCGTAAAGAAGTTGCTTTCCGTAGTGCCTGTAATTCAAGGTTGATATTTTGTCCAACCCACCAGCAGACTCGGTTAAGTTCGGCACGACCGGACGGTATTTGGCAGAACTATGTTTTGATGTCGCTTCCGCTTATGATCTGACGCCCGAAGATACCTCTGTTGTATCACCCACAACTGCCGTTGATGTTCTGTCCGTCTTTAGCGAATTAAGACGATCGATAATGCGCTTTTACGTTAAGCGAAAGTCGAGATAAGCCAAGCAGGACTGCTGTAGTGTCCGACAAAGTCAATAGTAGCCCACACGGTTGAGTGGGTGACCTGGAATAGCCCTTCAAACAATTAGCGCACCAACGGGCAACAATCCTTGATGAAGGGGAGAGCGGTTAATTGCTATAGGTATGCGGTAGCATAGCGACTGCATCCATTAATTACTGCAACTTCCTGTGCACGAGTCACCCTCTTCTGTCGCTGTCTCTGATGATGGGTTCAAGAGAGAATCCGAAACGTCAGGCGAATAAAGCCCTTGTTCCAGCGATCGCTTCTTCTGATCAATAGCTCTTCTGTCAGAGGTTTATAGCTTAGTTGAAAGTGCCAGTTGAGAACCAGTCTAGCCATCTTCTCATTCTCTCGAGCGATTAGCCTCGCTTTCTCAAAGGCGAAACTGTGGTTCAGCTCTTGTGTGTGTGTGGCACTTGGTCGGCGCTCCACCAGGTGTATAACGTAGGTGAATAGTGCAGCAGGTGTCGACTTTAATTGCGGTAGTCAGTTTTCCTTATCTTCTTACATGTCCGTTTTGGAACGTGTACGTTAAGCAAAGGCAACTGACTGCTGACTGTAAAGAAGATGAACACGCGATCTCTGGGACAGTAGGTGTATTAGTCTGAGCTTTCGGTCTCGTACAGGAGGCCATCGTCAGAGACCGTGAGAATGCGACATCAACTGACAGGGCAACGGGCTCGTGGCTCAGTGGTTAGAGGCGTGGACTTCTAACAAACAGGTCGCGAGTTCGAGCCTCGGGTGTGCCATACTTCGGGGTTAGGTATTACTGCTGACGACGGCTAATAAGCCAGAAATGGCCATTCCAGTCTCCCTTGTCTTTGTCGGTAATATCATTCTGAGTAGTTTTTTTAGTAAAGCCATGAATGGGGGGATATGAGTGCAGAGGGTGGTATTCGCGAAAAGCTGAGTCCCACGCCGTCTCACGGTGGCGTGACTGCGTGCATCCTTGGCTGGAAATTGGGTCTCGCCTCTTGGCCGCGGGATCGGAGCGCGTGATAGGAGGGGGGTATGTCAACGTGCCTGTTGATAGAGTTGGTGTCCGACACACAGGCCTCTTACAGTTCTCGCCCTGTCTTATTGTTGGCTCGCGCTACTATCCGCGTGCTCGCGAAGTTGAATTCGTGGCCTTCCTCCAGGGCGTGAATGGCGACCTGAGACAACGGGTCGCCTCTCCGGCCCGCCCGTTTGTGCTCCGTTATTCGTGAGCTAAGTCGTCCTCCGGTCTGTCACGAATTCAACTTCGCGAGCACGCGGATAGTAGCGCGGGTCAACAATAAGACAGGGCGAGAACTGTGAGAGGCCTGGGTGTCTGACACCAACTCGATCAACAGGCACGTTGACATACCCCCCTCCTATCACGCGCTCCGCCCCCACGGCCAAGAGGCGAGACCCAATTTTCAGCCAAGGGTGCACGGAGACACGCCGTCGTAATACGGCGTGGGACTCAGCTTATCGCGAATACCACCCTCTGTACTCATATCCTCCCCATTCATGGCCTAACCACAGAAACTGCTCATTTGATATCGCATTCTCACAGTCTTTGACGATGGCTTCCGGTAGGAGACCGAAAGCTCAGACTAATACACCTACTGTCCCAGAGATCGTGTGTTCATCTTCTTTACAACAAGAACCTGGGATTCGCATTTTTGCTTCCATCCGTAACCGCTGACTTTTGCCACCCAGCTATGGACCTGCATCTCACCTACAGGACGTAAGGTACAGGCCTCGGATCGGTTAGGACAGGACCAGTAGGGTGGCCGAGCACTCGGGAGAGTTCAAAGCTACTCAGCAGCAAACGGGCAGACTAAAGTTCGTGCGTCGAGCGGGCGACAAGGTGGAGCAACTCAGGACCAGTATAATCAGCACCCGCAAAACTCGGGTCTCCTGGTTACTTAAAAATCACTTTCGTTGAAAAATAATGTTTAAGTATTCGAAGTCATTAAATCATCGTAGGTAGTTTTAATCAATTCCGTCTCGCTTATGAAAAGCTTAAACTTTCCTTGTGCTCTCCAGTGTCTCGAGAGG
Source organism: Spirometra erinaceieuropaei (assembly GCA_902702965.1). Classification (NCBI taxonomy): domain Eukaryota; kingdom Metazoa; phylum Platyhelminthes; class Cestoda; order Diphyllobothriidea; family Diphyllobothriidae; genus Spirometra; species Spirometra erinaceieuropaei. Next base: position 720,516 of record CACRXP010000282.1, on the reverse strand, counting down.
ATCAGGTCCCTGGTAATTGCACCATTTATGATTTTTTAGCTCTTGACAGCAAATTACTCTTAAAGTGAATGCGGAGGCCCTAACGCTGGTCCTTTCACCTTCTATCTGTAAGTATTACAAAGACGGTCTTTCCGTAAAATTCATTCTCCGGTTTCTTTTTTGTACTGAACTTCCTTGTCATGTTTGATTATAGTCACCTTTGCGGTTTTGTGCCCCGAATAGGGTTTAATGCCTGTTAGTGGGGTCTGACGACATTGTCTTAAACAACTTTCGGTCCCCGGAAACGACCAAAAGGCTCGCTGTCGAATTTCCTCTGTTGCGTTTGCTCCCCAGAATACGAATTGCTCCGATACACATTTTGCGTGACTACTTCGGCCGAGCGGAGGTAGGCAATATACCTGGCACTATATTTTCACTATTTTTATCGACAACGTGGTCGTTTTGTCGTCCTGCTTGCTGTCTGGTTGGAAGTGGGACATGATGTATAGGTCAGCATAGTTCGGAATACCTAAGGTATCGCCTTTGAGTACCCTAGGGAAAACGGTATGTAGAGCACGCGAGTTCAGATAAACATGTTACTAAAATGCCGATAGTAACATATTTATTTTTCATAATACTTTGTGGAAGACTAGGACTGAAACCCTCAATTGAGTAGGTTAGTATCACATATGAGATAATAGTCATCCATTCTAGCCGTAGACATGTGCAAAGCGCTGGCTTGATGCAACAGACCGGAATGGCCATCTCTGGCATGTTAGCCGTCATCCGCCAATCACACCCAAACCCAAGCGTGGATCACTTGAGATCCGATATTCCTGACTGATATTCCAAATCACAACTGACAGGACAATGGGCCCGTGGCTCAATGGTAGAGTTTCAAACTCCAGAACTAAAGATTCTTGGTTAGAATCTCAAGTGATCCACACTTGGGGTTGGGTTTGACTGGCCAGTGACGGCCGATAAGCCAGAAATGGCCATTCCGGTCTCCCTTGTCTTTGTCGGTACCATCTTAGTTACGTATATTACTAGTGGTTGTGCGATTGCCTGCGAGGGTTCTAGTTTGAGCCCCAAGGCACAACGGAACGAGCACATCCCGCAACCTGATCGATGAGCACCCATCTGCCATAATTGTTCTGTCCAGTTGGACTGTATATGTCAATCAAATATATCTCCAGATGATGTTTCAATATTTAACTTAATCTCCTCAAATGACGGTACTCGTAATCTCATTTCAAACCCTATGCCTCTATGTCAGTAATAATAACTGAAATAGGCCGATTATTAAGCTCCTTTATGCTCTCCAACAGGCCAGTATAAACTTTGGAATTGGCCTCCTGAAGATGTTAGATTGTTACGGCTTCAAGATTCTGATAACTTAGAGTTTTTATGGTCAGTCAGAGAGTTTCTGTATTGACGGTTATCTTTTCGGTTCCGTCGAATACGGCCATTTGGATCTTTAAATACATGGACGCTCCTCTACCGACGTTTTGCATACCGACGCAAAGAGGAACTTATCATGAATAAAATTTTTATGTCTATTAATAAAAACATCCTCTTTTATGATTCTCAATGCCTTTAGCGGTTTGTTGGCGTCAGAAAGTATGTGCTAATTCGTAATCTGTCTGGTTTTTCGCACAGTAGCGTTTGTGATGCTCTGAAACTCATTGCTGAAGGATATATCTGACCATAAATTAAAAAGAGCGCTCCAACTCGGCTTACGAAATGCTTTGACTGCTATGGAGGGGAGGATATATGATGTATTAAGTCGTCCTATTTCCTATATAGAACTCCTGTCACCAATATCTGTACGCATATCAGGTCAAAAGCTGTCCTTATCCGCTGTTCTGGGCATGCCCCCCATTTGTCCTTCCGTCTCATTTATTTCACTTGGTGGATGGAAACCGTCCACTACCGATCATGGGACAGCGATCGCATTGAGTTGCCGTCCCTGACCGTGGTCCACAGATAAAAGATCATTTTTCTGTTGCAGATTTATGCAGCCTCCCATCGCTGGGCTGCCAAAATTATAACAAAGTGCTCATGCCGTATGCTAAAAACCGTCTTTCGTGTATGACAGAGCGCGGATTACTGAATGATCTCATCAAATCGGTCGTGAAGAGAATGTCTCTACAGCTCTTAAAACTATCTAAATGACTACATGTGTTCCTGGCTTCCCTCCGTACACTGAAACTGAACGAAAGATTACAGTGAATTCAAGTAATAAGCTGCCACGTACGTTATGCTATTTAAGCATCAGAATGCTGTCTCCGTGGTGACAACTGATTCAAAATTGACGTGTCTAGGAAGGTGGCCGTCCGGGTGCTCAAGGAAAAAACTATCTGTCTATCTAAAGCGTGTCGAAATGTAGAAAGTTGGCTTCAAATTGCTTACAACTGCCCTCAGGAACACACTTAGTACACTGTGCAACTTGTAGTTGTCCTCTTTTTCATGTTAAACTGCGGCGTCACCCTACTTTCGTCTTCCGATGCAACTTCGTTTTTCATTTCCAGTGAGGATTCCAAAACGGTAGTACTTCTGAATGGTTAACTTACCTGGCCGATAACCACTCTCTCTCTCTTTACTCTGATGAGAGAAAGAGGTGTGTATGTATTGAGACTGTCAGTGGTGAAATAGAGAATGAGGCGTTCTCTGATCAAACGACCAACCCTTCAGTTGGAGGTAACTGCATCGAAAATACACTGACAGAGAGCGTGAATATGAGGGAAGTTCGGCGTATAACCCAAAGTACTTTCGCAGATAGGTGCCTGTTATATGGGTTGCAGTGGCACATGACGTCGTCAACATCTACAAAATGTGAGGGTGGCATCTGAAAAGAGTATAGGAATGGAAACCCAAGTAGGCCAGTCACGGAGGGTCTAGTAGTGCTTACCTATCATACTTTCATATACACACAACAGCCAGTGGGATCTGCCTAGATTTGCAAGTTGATAAACAGGATAAAAGCGTTAGACAATGGCTTCTCACAGCGCACCCACCATAGCCAAATTTGTAAGCCTAACTTGTAATTATGTCAGTCGATAATGAGCTAAGGAGCACAGAAAACGAAGTAACAACAATAAAACACCAAACAACTAAGGTACCAATATCGGCTTGCACACGAGGATAATCGCCCATCCTAAATTAACGCACTTTTTAATAAACTTTGAATATGCGAAGTAAATGGTCGCAGAAGCCAGCGGCAGGCTGAAATGACTTAAGCAGAGTAGTTTTTACCTGGCACATCTATGCGTTGATCATTTTGTGCATTACTTCTCTACCTAATCCAATGATTATTTCCGCAACGCATGGCCTGGAAAAATTGGACCAAACATGCATTCTTTCCAATTAAAAGGTTATCTACCTGTATGTGCTGACCTTTGACCAGATATAATTTATGCTGTATGGCAGGAAAGGGGCAAACTTTGCAAACATGTGCTTGTAAAGAAGCCTGCCGTGTAGGCCGATGACGAACTGCAAGGGACCCAGCTAGCACCAGCGCCGCCCTCATCCGTCTTCTCCTCAGGTCTAGAAGGGACTACAACTTGGCTGCAGACGCAATAACACTCGTAGCCCCGTCACCGAAAAAGTGCGCAGAGGAACGCTACTCTCTCCGCGCTACTGATCCCCCATTAACGATATCGGTTTTTTTCCCTGACTTCATTCTCCGAAATATACGTCATACGAAGGAACGTGAAATATCCAACTCTTTAAGATAAACGGAACACAACCCATCCACGTTTAGCACTTTCGGTGCACTAGTAAAAGTCTCACGCAACGCCAGATCCGCGTGACAGAACAATTGGCAGCGATTAAATTCCCATTATAGTTAAGTATGGAGTGCGTAAATTAAAAAAGGCATAAGACAGTATGTACAGAGTGTATATTATTCTTCCAAAGAGCATCCTAGTGACTGAAATCTCGATTCACTGCAAGTTCCCGTAATACATGATAACTGTCGACTATGTGGCAGTTCGACTATCGAGCATCCGACGATGTCCACTGTGTACCTCATAGCAAGTTGAAGTAGGCAGGATGATTTGCGCGTGAGTTAGTTAATAGTGACTGTAGACTTGCGTTGCACTCACCGCACTCTTTCCTCCTCCCCTACCTGAGCTCGGTGTCAAGATATACTCAAGAAGGCCGGAGGCGGAGGAGGGGGCATGTGGACGGCGCCGCCGAACCCGCACCTTGACGCTTTCACCCCACACCCCCTGGTCCATGCAACAACTGACCAGGATTTTAACCAACAATGAAGACATCATGACGGGTCAGAGGGCGAGAATGACTGGGTAGCCATGCCCACCCAGAGGGAGCGCAAGCGCACCTACCGGCAGGGAAGCAGCTGTCAGGGAACTGCCAGCGCATACCAGACTGCGAGGGCCATGGTTTGCCGATAGAGGCATAGCAGACGCTTACAGACCTTTTGGCCCAGAAGGTTCACACATAACCCTACAATCGCCTGGGCCGTTACCCATCAAGGCAGAGTAACCAAAGAGTCAGCGGCTGGGAGGCACAACCCATAAGGCACACACACGCTCCTCACATGCATGGGAATGTCGAAGGCCAGTTAGAACGGGGCCGTGACAGCTAGGCCCTCAGCCCACTCCACACAACCGTCCACAATCGGGCAGATTGCATGGACTCAGTTGGGCCATCAGTCGGCAGCCTTCCATGCTGCGGCGCTTGGCGCACAGTGATAGTCTCAGACTCAGATGATCCATGCAGCCGCATGAAGAAGGGGCCGAGAAGCACGCTCTCCACTTGCATGGGAGATGGCAATTGGTTGCTTGTGATGGGGGTTGGTGTTTGGAGGTGCTGGTGCTGGTGGAGGAATGTGTGATGATGTGAAGCAGCTGGTGGCTGTCCAGCGCAGGTTTTCGTGAATACGCATGTGTCCTAACAAGTTCATGTGGTAAGTGAATGTGTGGGTGCAATGAGAGCAGGGGGGGGCGGATGCGGCGAGTGTTGGTTGGTGCTCCGGGCACGGGTTTGCCGGTCTATGTGCGATAGATTCGCAAGTGACCGACCAGACCGACGTGTGAATCAAATGGGCAACCGCAAGGAGGACCGGTATGAACCCAGCCCCTATCGCTGGAGGTGGGGGCGTTGGCGATGTGTGAGATTGACGAAACGTTGGACGTTGCACCATCGGTCGTGGAGTGCGTGAAGACGCGGAGGTGATGGTGCTGACTGCTGCGGTCCATGCGGAGTTTATGGCAGGGCGGATGGTGGCGGTGGGACATTGACAGGGGGGTCAGCAGTGACGCGGGTGACAGTCAATGCGGGGTTTTCGGCAGGGATGGGAACGGGAGAAGAAGTGGATCAGAATACCTGGATGCGATCACTGGAACAGGATATTTATTTACCTGACGTTTCTGATTCTCGCTCGAACTCATCATCAGAGACAGTCGCAGATAAGGATCTGCGAACTCGCCTGTTCGCTTCTATCGACAATATTTTTGGACGCAAAGAGTTAGATGTTATCGAGTTGATGGCGCATTGGGTTTAAAGGTGTCCAACGAGATCGATTCGCGTTGACAGCGGCGGCACATTGGAATCGGGGAACGGTTGACCCTGAGAAGACGAGGCACTTGTGATTTGCGAGCCTCCCGTTTGGCTTTGGCGGTGGCGATCCGATTTGCTTCGTAAATGACAGTGATGCCATTCATTGATCGTTTCCAGGCCGGTCTGTTCTGCGCGAGATCCTCCCAGGTCTCTGGATTGATGCGCAATCGCCTAAGAGAATTCTTCAATGCGTCCTTGTAGCGTCGTTTTGATCCTCCCGGTCGGCGAACACCGGTGGCGACATCACATAGAAGAGTTGCTTTGGCAGACGTGTGTCTCCCATCCTCGCAAAATGGTCGCCCCAACGTTGATGCAGTTGTCTCGACATGGCGTGGATGTTAAGGATGCCCGTCCGTTCTAGGACTTCCGTGTCGGGAATCCTGTCTTGCCAATTTAACTTTGGTATTCTGCGGAGGAAGTTTTGATGAAAATGGTTGGCATGGTTGAAGTAAACAGTCCATGTCTTCGCTCTGTAGGGAGGTGCCGCAAGGACAACAGCCTTGCACACCTTCAGTATTCATGTGGAGGCTGTGGCGATTCCACGCGGAGTTCTGCAGCCGGTCAAATGCTTGGCTGGCTTAGGAGATCCGGTGGGCAACCTCGTCGTCGATTATTGTGCTGTTGGAAAGTGTTTCTGGGGTAAACAAAATTTCCCGCAGTTTTGATTTGGTGGCCGTTGACAGTGATTCAAGGAGGAATGCAGTATTGCGTGTTGTTTGACAGGTGGTGCATGCCCATCAGTCATAAGTTGGCGCATCCGGAGGCGAGGAGGTCCGTTCTCCGTTGCATTTCCACTTCAGTCGTGATGTTGAGCGCACAGTCGTCAGCAAAGAGCTGATCGTGGACCGTGATCGTAGATAGCCACGTCCGAGCCTTCATGCTTTTGCTGTTGGGATGATGTCCATTAGTTCTGTAGGCGATGCGTTCCCATGGACGCTCATCACGGTAAACCTTCATCAACATGAGGGGGAACATAAGATTGAAGAGAGTGAACGCGAAGACGCAGCCCTGCTTCACTCCATCGGTCACTGCGAATATCTCGGAGACTGCGCCGTTGTCCGTGACTCACACCATCATCCCGTTGGGAATTTGACCTGCCATGAGCGTTAATCGTTCTGGACAGCCTAAATTCTGCATGATTTTCCACAGTCTCACTGTATCAAAAGCCCTCCTCAAGTTCACGAAGGTGGCGAAGAGGTGTGTTCGCATCCCCTCTCACTTCGTCCGCAGTTGGCGAGCAGCAAGCACCACGTCAATGGAGCCCTTGCTCGAGGTGTTCGTTGGGGCGAGTAAGGAGGATTCGGGCGAAGACCTACCCGGCGACGTTGAGCAGTGAGATACCTCTATGACTGATGGAGACTAGTCGGTTAAATAAATAAATAAATAAATAAATTTTAATTTAATGCCAGTTTACAGGCATTGTCATGGGAAGCGATTAAACACAAATCCGACCAGCAGTGAAAAAAAAACTCCTGAGCTTAAGGCATAAAAAT
>CACRXP010000282.1:700611-713337 GCA_902702965.1 Spirometra erinaceieuropaei | reverse complement strand
CAGCATGAAATGCCTGTGAGAGTAAACGATCATAATTTTCATTGGCGTTGGGAGGGCGATAGATACAGTGCCTTTGTCCTTGTAGAGGTGGACACTGGCTGCGTCCCTGAAGTTCTGAAGAACTTGTCCACTGCGCCATGTCTCCTGAAATAGCGTCATGGGTTGGTCTATCAAGCAGTGGCTGCAGTGCTTGTGGATTTCGGCCCGGATTGCGTTGGAGCCTGATGCCTTTCCGATGGAGGGTCGTTGCACGGCGCGAATAGTTTCTGTAAGATAGGGCGGGAGGCTCAGGTTGACGTTGATTTCCACTTGGGGGAGGCGGCCAACCTCATGCCCTCTCTCCACGATTCTGCTCCAACCCTTAGCCTCTCTACTCCTTACTCTACTGTTTTACCCCACGGTCGGAAGTCTTTCGGCGAGATCGACAGCAATCAAGTAGGCGGCCCAGGCCATTGGTTGTTCTCTCACTAAAGCCCGTAATCAATAGTAGAGAGCGGTATCCGTTTGGTGCGACGAAGCATCCCTATGTAGGGAGAACACTGCTCATCCCCATGAGAGGGAAGAGGCTAGAAAAGTTGCCCTAAACAAATGTTGGGATTCATGTCGTCTACACACTGACCGTGGCTCGCAGACTGCTCAACTTGCGGTCGAAGACAAAGCGCAAGAAAAAATACTTTTCCTCCTCCTTCTCCTCACCACCACAGGCAGTATGGATGAGTCCGCTTAATCTAGCAGTCTATAATGTTCGTTCCCTCTTAGACAATCCCAGGAGCAACCGACCGGTGTGGAGGTCGGTGTTAGCAGCTCAGGAACTGACGTGCCACAAAGCGGAAATCGCTGCACTCAGCAAGACTTGCTTCTCCGAACAAGGCTGACTGGAGGAAGTTGATGCCGGCCACATCTTCTTCTGGAGCTGTCACCCCAAAGCAGAGCGACGTAAAACGGGCGTCACCTTCGACATCCGGAACGGCATCGTTGGACGTCTACCATATCTACCGCAGGGCATCAACGATCGCCTGATGAGCCCTTACCTGTCTCTCTGGTGAGGCGAATTCGCCACCACCGTCAGCGTCTACTCTCCAGAAATAACCAACTCAGACGAGGAGAAGAAAAAGTTCTACGAAGACCTTCACGCTCTCTTGACATCTGCGCTGAAGGCGAATAAGTTGCTGGTCAGTGTCGACTTCAGCCTCCGCGTCAGGACAGACTGTGCTGTCCGAGGGGGAGTGCTGGATCCCCATAGAATCACCGGTTACAACAACAATAACCTCCTTCTCCTACGAATCTGCGCCGAACACCGTGCCCTACTGACCAACACACTCTTTCGCATGCTGATGCGGAAGAAAGCCACCTGGATGCACCCTCTATCGCGGCGCTGGCAACTGGTTGGCTATATTCTCGTTCGGTGACGAGATCGACAGGAGGTGATGATGACCAAGGCGATCTGCGACGCCGATGGCTGGACGGACCACTGCCTCGTCATCACCACGATGAAACTCCGTCTGTAGGCTCTCATCATCATATTATCTTGGAATGCACACTACCTCAACTATTCATATATATATAATAATTGATGAATAGGCAACTTACTTAGTTCTCATGCCTCCCCCCAAAACAGCAGGCTCATAGGAAACTAGGTCGCCAGTCATTACGTCCTTCTGAGTCAATCTTCGCACCCTCTCGAAGGCCAGCCCTTCTTTCAACGTTCTGACTTTGTGGATTTTCGTGCCCTCTGGGGGCCGTTGGTCAGTTTCTAGAAGAATGGCCTTTTCTCGCTCCTTAAGCCAAAGAACGTAATCCTCTCCACAAAGCCAGACTTTGACAACATCCGCCACCGTGTTCTCGCTGAAAAGATCAACTACATTTTGCATCTTCAGGAAAGTGCATCACTTCAGTCACCTGTAGGAAGAACGCACTTGTTTCTAAAAAGGGAATACCAAAATATTCACTGTATATTAAAAGTTCGGAAGAGGAGAACGAAACAAAAGTTAGTCATCGATATTAAAAGGAACGTATATACAAGCAATGCCAGGCAAAGACGCAATGTAAGTACTGCTAGCTGAACTGGAGGCCTTGGAAATAACTAGCAATAAGGGCGGAATAGATATCGTAAACAAGTCCATGCAGTCCTGGAATGGGGTCATATCGCGTTTGGGGAGCCGACGCAGATGCTAATGCACACAGTCGATCGCCGATGAGCACTACATTATCAGGTTCCTAGGTCAACAACATATACTTATTGTGGGAGATTTCAGTGGATCTACGGGGTAACTGGAACGACCGTGGCCTTCCCTCACTTTCGTCCAACAGAAGTGAGCATATTGGTAACTCAGTCAGACGTCTTTTAGAGTAATGTTTGTACACCTGTATCGCTAGTTTAATTGGCACTTTGACGGTAATGCGAATCGTTTGTAAAAAACAGGCTCAAAAGAGAAGTCAGAAAAATCGTCCAGCACTACAAAACGACTGACGTCCTCGTAAAGGCGAACTAAACAATGGGCATCATAGACTAAATCAGTGGGACTGTGTAAAATAGGGGAATCAGGAACAAATTTATCCAACAAAAGACCAACCAGATCGATGCATGATTTGTGCAGAGTTGGATGGGAGAAAATGAAAATGGCAACGGATAATAGGAGAAAATGCTGATAAGAGGATTTTTTAGATAGAGTGGTAACACTAGGGGGCCTGTGTACACTAAAACTGGCGATATCTTGCATCCTTCCAATTTTCCAGGCAGTCTAGAGGGCTGCACTTGCTCGGACTACTGTATAATCCTGTCAGAACACGAATAACTCCCAAGGCTCGTAAGCGCTGGTTCCCGCGTGCTTGCACAGTTACATAGAGAAGAAGAACAGTCTATTCTAGGGAAGTGATCTATTTAATCTGTAAGTTGCTAAGATATTTTATATTAGGGACTTTGTTTTCACTGGCCACCTGCACATTCAAAGTGGCGCACTTTTCAGAAAGCGTGTGTGTGTTTTGTAAAATGTCATCCAAGTTTGCGCCGTCTAAAGGTGATTGGGTATGCAGCGATTCGCGGTAAGACACTCCATAAAAGAAGTGCTTACTCCTTAGCTGTGGCAATTTAAACTTCGCGAGACGTGATAAATGTAATAAATGTGGAAAGGGGAGGAAGAATTGGAATGACCGCGAGCAACGTGAGATAGGAAAAGATCTGGCGGAGAAAAGCAAGGGTTTGTTTAGCCCCGACGATTGGCAATGTAAAGGGTAAATTTTATAATTCACAGTCCCTGCTTGCATTCGTGCCCCCCTCCTAAGCATAATTTTATCTATGCATAAATTGCCTGCCTTGAAATTTCAACAGAAAAGTCGCTCAGACCACAATAGACTCATCTTACGACTCAGAGAAGAGGGGACCTCGATTAAATTGCAAGAGTAGCAGACATGGCTATGAGTGCTCGAATGTAGAGCATCGTGCACGGATTCGCGATGCCAGCGGTCCGAGCAAGTCCCGCAGCAACCACTATCCAGATGTGTGAGTTCCCTGTTTCCAACAGTCTGCCCTAATTAGGGTTCTTGCGCATAACCGATAAAAGTGTGAATCTCCTACACATAAATGGTCTGCCTTTCAACCTCAGCAGAGGACTCGCTGTGTGACTCGGTGACCGAATAATTCGCGGGTTTTGACAGCCCATGGTACGAGCCAACACGGTCCGCCGTTTGGGTCGGTCATTAAGTAACCCCTTCATGACAGTCGGTTCGTCCTCTACCCAAGGGTGCAGGTTTGTGATTGCTTTCAGCAGTCAAGTCTAGTCAAAAAGTATACTGTTGTCACGATTATCCGCTGTGTATGAGCCTTGAAGAGGTTGCCGAGACAGCAACAAGGGTTGAAATGAACCCATTATGGCTTATCGACCGTTGTTATCCAACTTTATATCGTCGTGGGTTGGATGAACCCGAGACTTATAAGCCGATGAGAGATGTCTGATTCCGGAACCACGAGACAAAACAGACCGTTCACTGTCGCTGGTCTCCCATGGTATCTTTTTCTCATCAACAGTGCTGCATTACGTCCTGTGATTCGGACTCTGGTTTTGGCTTACTTTACGTGCTTTTGTCTACCTTTCATCGGTTATTTACATTGTTGATACTCCATATAGCTGTGGAAACATAAACTGGGCTCGCCGATCAACTTGTAACGTCTGCAACTGTCCCAAAGTTAATACTCAAGGCCAGCGCACCGGCTATGGTGGAGGTTATATGGAACGCGACGAAGTTGTTGAATATAGGCGTCGTGACGATTCTGACGACGAGTATGACGAGGTATGTTGTATGCCACCCATTGCCTATTTCAACGGTTTTATCCACTTAATATTCGGACTAGTAGTAATAAAATGGCTTTGCCCTCAACGCTTTTAGAAATATTTAATCCACCATGAGTTACCTACCAAGCTTTACCTGTGTGTCCTACCTAGGTTCTCTGGGCTTTTAGGGTTCGACTGATGCCATAAGCGCTGAGCCGTTGCCACATCACAGTTTTTGCAATTTTCTGCTTTTCGTATCTGCGTTATGTTAATATTCAGAAACTGTTGTCAAAGTTAGCCATGAAATTTTGGGTCACCGCTGTATTTTTGAGTATTTGGTCCCAACCTTATACGCTGAAACTATTGACCCGACTTTAATATTAATTCCTAAATTGTCCCTAATCGTACTACAGTTCAGGCAGATTTTCTGAGGTTATTAGCCACTCCTGTTTCACCACTGTGAGTCTCAAACCATCTAAGAAAACTTTTCAGTATGCCCAAACCAACGGTGCAGTATTTATGATTCCCCTAAACTACTAGAAAAACTTGAAGATCAATTGCATTATGTACATCCATTCGGGATCTGGTTAGCTTTGGTTCCGGTCCGGGTCTTGTTGCAGTTATAAGGTAATGCCTGTTGGTTTGTTCCTTACCCTCACAGGCCTGGTAACCCAGACATTTTTGTCTTTCCCTTCGTTTTAGTTCGGATTGAAAAAGAAGAAGTATCGAAAACTCCAAAACGTAAGTACATACTATTGCAGTTTCGATCTCTGGTGTAACCTAGAAAATACTTGGCACTGATCTGATGAATTGGTTGCGCATAAGGTCCCAGACCAAAACGGTATCACGACATGGGTGATTTTGCACGCTGTCAAATGCGGTTCCCGTCATTGCGACCGTTGTATTGACGATGGAGGCCCAACGCTTTGGGCTTACGAACGGAGACTTTAGTCTGCCTCGTGTTCCCGTGAATCTTTATAATCCCACACGGCCTATGCTCCGCAGTCTGGAGCTGGTTAAACGCACCATGTCCAAATAAAGCTTGCACAAACTCAGTACTCGCCAGACTCTCGTGGTTAGCCACCGTATAAAAGCTCTCCTCCTGTCGTCATGTGGCGCGACCATGATGAAAATGGGATGGGTGACTAGGTCGATGCTGCCGCACTCCCGGCGTCGGCGTTGCCCTGTTTGCAATGCATAAACAGCGATTGGCCGATCATATGATGTGCTTATAGTGATTAGGTAAGGTTTTAAGACTCTGGGGAGTCACGTCTGCTTTGGAGTGTACTGAGCAAAGATAACCATAAGTAGGGATCCAAAGAATGATCGGTTAAAAAGGATGACAGGTCTTACTACTAAACTGTACGATCCTTCGCCGTTCTCAGTCATAGCCTCTCCTTGGTTGGTGAGTTTTTACTGTCTCAGTCTGTAGTTCAGTCGTCGAGCTTATACCCGACTACTTCTACAACATCCCTTCTCATCCCAACTGCGTAAACGGATCGGTGGACTTAGATTCTTCATTACCTGTGTCACTGCGCGAAACGGCGGGTTCCAGTCACGTCTACAGGGCATGTCACCTCTCCCATCATTAGTAATTTTCTTCTCCACTCATATGGTGGTCAGTGTATCTTAAGGACTCAAAAAGCCTTCCATGGACCCTAATAGAGCTTGCAGGGTTGTCGTCCATAAACCCCATGCGTCTGCTCCCGATGTTTAGATGAACACCACAGTCCATATTTTACCCTTGAGAACTAACTTTCGAGATTGTTCTCGCCCGAGTAATTTTTTAGACGAATGCCCGCTAGAGCTTTCCAAGTATTTTGTGCTAGTCCGCGAAAGTGTATTTCTGTAGTGTACACATGCTCACAGGTTCGTTCCTCAGCGTCCCTACTTGAATTGTCGTCATAAATTTACCCTTTCTAGCACGAGGATGAGGAGACGAGCACAGTAACAAAGACATCTGACCAGAAATCACCACGACCATCACGCTCTCCGGAGGAGGCGTCCAAAGATGTTGGTGATGGTGATCAGGGAGATGAGGAAGAGGAAGAAGAATCCGGTGACGAGAATGACCTTGCCAAGTACGATATTTGGGGCGAAGACAGCCAGGATGCCGACGAGGAGAAGGGCGCCAGCGACAAGAAAGCTGATGCCGAGTCCAGCTCATCCTCCTCCGGATCATCTTCTGAGGATGAAGGTGACGACAAGAAATCGAAGAATGGCAATTCTTCGTCCTCATCCTCCTCCTCGTCAGACTCCTCAGACTCATCCTCATCGTCCTCAGCTTCCTCCCCTTCGTCTCCGGAAACGGAGACAAAGGTTTGACGACGCCAACGCCACGCTGCCCCTCCTCTCCCTCGTCTGGTGATGATGCGCGCTACGTTAGCCTCGCCACTTCGCAGATTCACCTAACCTACTGTATAGTGTCTCATGTTGAGAGCTGCCGCCTCCAAACTGTTTTATTGGCGCATTTTCATTCCCTTTGACTCCTCCCACCCTTTGTGTATCAAGTTCTTATTTGTCAGTTTTTCCTGCACTAAATCAATCGTTGAATAACGATGCAACGTCTGAAGATGGGCAACTCAGATACTGCCGGTGGTGTAGCGCCTCTGATCCTTGTCCTCGGGTATTTTGCGCTCGAGGCCCCCTTCTGCTAAGTTGCAATGCAGTGTAGATCTTCGTTTGGAAGGTCAGCTTTTTCACGCCTGTATTTTTTGCCCACTGGTATTTTCTATTCTGAGTGTTGTCCTGTTAAGCTGCACAAATCTGGTCTCTGCTTCGCCTAAAACTCTGGATGGGTCGGTGGTCTGAACACTAACTCATTTTTATGTCATGCAATTCTGATCACTCACTAACCTGTGGTGCACCTTTGGGGAGTCCGCTCCCGATCTCCACCATCTGCAGTACTTTGAACGTCCGGTCGCGTTGCGTTGTCCTAGGTGTTCAACCATCGTGGTAGGTGGTGTCTACCTTCAGGAGGTTACGATTTAGATGAAGGGGTAGACGCTTTCGCTGATGCAAGCACTTTCGTTGGGTATAAATATTCACTGTGGGCAGGTTGACGAGTGGAGTTGTGGTACACAGCGAGGCAAAGAAAGTGGCATTTTAAGGCGGCGTGTTTGGGCCAGGGCTTTCCGGCTTTCACGTTCAGCGCCCTACCCTTTGTGTCCCTCGTTGGGGTCATAGGATTTTCGCGAGCCCGGAGGTGGAAGGGTCCACACTTTGCGGCATCTACCTCCCTCGGCTTTGGTCGTCAAAGACGTCGAGCACCCCGACCTTGAAGGTTGTGGTATCAAATTCCTATGGTCGATCTCCTTGGTGGGCGTTCGTTAGTATGGACGAAACCATGAGAATGAAGAGAGTTGTGAGGAGGATGCAACTCTGCTTCATCTCACTTTTCATTGACCACCAGGATAAACTTCCGGACGTCGCGAATCCCTCCTCCACCATGCTAAAGGCCCCGATTAGGCCTACGGGGGATGCGTAGAGGCTGATCCCGATTCTCCCTACGTTTTACGTGTGGTCCTCGTAATGTAAGACGATATCGATGGTCCTACGGGTTCTCCGGATTCCACCTTAATTTCTTGTCATAAGTCCTTTCTCAAGGTGTAGACTCAGACGATTTAGTAGAGCTTGGGAGAAGACAGTTGATTATGACGACGACCGTAGCGGCTGTTCAGGTTTCCTTTGCATCTTGCTAAGACTTTCTACCGCGGGACGGCCTCATCTGTGGCGGGGGCCGCTGTACTCGCAACCTTCGGCTGGAACTTAATTTGCACTGAACGTCTGCTGTATTGCCACGACCTCAGGGGGGAGTCAGCCAGTTAGGTTCATACACAGGTGGAGATGACTGACAAAGACAGGCGGGACTGGCTTGACCGTTTCCGACCTGACAGCCGTCATCAGCCAACCACGCCCAACTCCTGAGACTCGAATCCACGTTTTGCTGGGTAAGGGCCCAACGCTCTAAGCACTGAGCCACGAGCTCGTTGAGTTTGTCTCTGTTCGGAGGTGTCTGTTTATGGTGATCGTATATGCACGGTTAAAAACACCTGGGGTGTTTGACCTAGTGTTTTTCAACAGAGGTGTCCCGTCTGCGCCGAGCAGCTGCGCAGTTCCAGTCTTCGGGAGTTGTTGGCTGCTCTGGAAGTTCTTCATTCTCTCGGGATCAGTATTTTCGAACTTAAATGTTCCACCCTAAGCCTTCGTCACAGGTGATAAGGGCTGTCACATAGTCTGCCTGCAAAAACACCAGGCCCCTTCCCCACCACGTCCGAAAATCCCACCAATAGCCGGTCATCTCTACAGACACTGTGGTTATACCGAAAGCCCCCGTGCTAGGGACGTCAATGTTCTGGCGTCGTGTGTGGGAACCGCTTTTGAAGATGCTAATAGTGACGAGCGCCTCTGTCACGGCAGCTGGGGTGCCATAGTAGCGATACTGCGCGTAAGCCTATTTCGTTCCTCCGAACGACGGTCGCGCACACCAAGGGCAGCGTAAGTCGCATCCAGTGCGCCCGTCACCCCTATATATCGGTCAAGGGGGTCCAGGACTTGCGATTAGGTTCAGTGAGAACAAGCTGCGCGACAACACAGCCACCTCCCTCTCGCTCGTGCATCCACAGGGAAGAGGCCAATTTGATTGAGGTGATGCCGGCGTTGTCGACAGAACCCCAGCCTATGAGCGCATCTCGTTCGCTCTTGCCACCTCTAGAGCACTGGGTCGTATCAAGGACATGGTACTCGTTCAGTCCAAGGGCGGCCTATCCGCCACCCTACCTCGTCCGTACCGGCTGCTCGCCGTGATTTCCGTCCCGACCCTTATCCTCCCACGCACAACCCCAACCTGCCCCTCCCACCCACCCGAGCGCGAGTAAAACTCGCAGTCATTCCGCCTGGCGTGGGCTGCCGTCGGCAGTTTTTAGCTTTACAAGCGAAGTAGCCGACTCATTGTCTCGGAATAAAAGGGTCATGCGATGCCCGCCGAAAGTAACGGAATAGAAAGAGCGATCCTGCTTTGGCTTCGAGCTCCGGACTCGGTCGCGCAGCGAGAATTGAGTAATAATCGGAGGTTTTCTCACTGAAAAAGGTAAATAAAAGAGCCCAATTTCCTGTCATTAACTAGTCATGTTCAGACCCCAGTTAAACCACAGCCCAGCTGGTCATCGACCTGAACGCTCCAAACACTTCCTGTCTAGTAATTTGCATTCACTTAATGATCTCTGCCACTCGCTCCCGAGTACCACCATCTGCCTTCGCGCAGATTCGGTTGCGCTCTGCACGGGTTATTGTCGGCTGAGCAGTCAACCTCGGACAGAGTAGGGGCGTGGAGATAACAACAGGTGTGGTGCTTTGTACATTTAAACATGTAGAGGAGGAGGATGCGGGGAGAGAGAGTCGAGGTTCTTCAGGTATAAGGGGGGATACAGGTCATTTCAGCACAGGAGATGATAGCACCACGAATGGCCTGTCGAGTTCCCTCGTCTTGACAGACCACGTGACTGCCAGACTCCCAGAGGAGGATGCGTACACTGCTGTTGGGCTGCAACGAGAAGCAGAGGTGAAGAGTTAAGGACTGGAGGAAAGTGGAATAAAGAAGGGCTAATGACGCCCAGTGCCAATCACACCAATCGGCCCCGACGAACCGTCAGAAGAGTGAGTGCATACAACATTGATCAGTGACAAGACTCCTGGTGGGTGCGGCGGCCAAACACCAGACTGGGACTCGAGCAATTAGGGGTTAGGGTCCGTCCCAATGAGTCAGCTGCCTGGTTGCATATATCTCATACCTCAAACGATCCTCGGAATCGCGCAATAATTTCTACTCGGTTAATTTAAGTACTATAAGCCAATTTACATATGATTTTACCGTGCAGTTCAGTCCTCACAACCGACAGCAATGTCAACTATTTAAAACGCCAGACGATCTCCAAATCATTTTGGGCTCAAATACTATGACGGGTCTTACTGTTTTAGCCCACAACATCGTCCTTGTTCGATCTTAAGTGACTTTCTGATGACGAGTTTACCCATTTTTCATAACGAAGAGTGCAACACGTTCTGGCTTAAAGCTGCAGACAAATACATTACCACGACCTGCATTTTTGAGGTTTTGTGTAACCCTCCCTCCCGATACGAAATGCCGATGCAATACGGGGGCTGTGCGACTAAAAGACGTCAAACGAGGGGCAGCGTCCCTGATGCAGTCTGCAACTTGCGTGTTGACATCCTGACTTCATAAAGCGATCGACCAAGGATGAGAAGATTGTGCAGAGCTTAATGACTGGAACGCGGCCGTAGTTAGGCCTGTCTTCCAGATTAAGTGCGAGAAGTGGCGCGGCATAAGTTTCGTCACAGCCGTTGCAGCAGTTTCTACCCTGGCTGGCGCTGGAGTTGTCCGGAAGAGTGCGCGATACAAGCGCAGGACCTAACTAGACAGGGCGTGTGATTATATTCATCTAACTCACGCCCTCGAATGCCGCTACAGCAACCATAAAATGACCGCCGCCTGATTTCGGTACGGCGTTCGATTCCGCTCATCATTAAAGTCGACAAAAAGTCGTCGCGGCAATAAAGTCCTACAGTTGCCGCACAAGTCGTAAAGGGTTTGTGTGCACTTCCGGGGCCGACTTCCACTAGGGTGTTGAGTCATGGCTTAAGGGAACACGTTGTTTCGGGTGAACGAGGTGGCGAACCAGTTGGTTCAACCACCAAGTACTACCGAAGTGCACTTCCGACCAGAGGGCAATTCCGGTTACCAGGCTGGAGTAAGCTGTTTCGGGGTTCTCCCTGAAAAATGGATGTCGTGTACGAGGGTTCACGTTGCGGCAGCAGGGTCATTTCAGGTCCGCTGACGCGTTTCGACGAGGCAAAATACTGGTAGTTTTGCAGCAAAAACATAGATAGGCTTGGTGGATAATCCTACACCGCCTCATCCTAGCGTCTAGCTCTCATCTATGGCCTCACGCGACCATGCTGTGTACGCCGGTCACACTCCGATAACCAATCTTGACCGGCCTGCCGAACTCAATAGAGGCCCGAAGGTGTCCGATGTGCCTCCAAAGCCGGCGATTCCTTTATTTACAGGCAGAATGGTACTACCGACAAAGGTAAGGGAGGCTGGAATGGCCATTTCTGGCTTATTTGCCGTCGTCAACCAGTCATACCCAACCCCGAAGTGTGAAACACCCGAGGCTCGAACTCGCGACCTGTTAGTTAGAAGTCCACGCCTCTAACCACTGGGCCACGAGTCCATTCTGCCCTTATCATGCGTCACTGTGCGGCTGCTGGTTGGGCTCCAGAGCGAGCCCTTAAGGCACAACGGAACGAATTCCGTAAGAACGATCGGCGGGCGCCCCCTACCATTGTATATTCCCGATCGAAACCGACAGGGCAACCGGCTCGTGGCCCGGTGAGTAGAGGCGTGGACATCTAACTAACAGGTCGCGAGTTCGAGCCTCGGGTATTCCACACTTCGAGGTTAGGTATGACTGGCTGACGACGGCTAATAAGCCAGAAATGGCCATTCCAGTCTCCCTTGTCTTTGTCGGCAATAACATTCTGCCTATATCATGCGCGGCTGCTGGTTGGGCTCGAGAGAGAGCCCGTAAGGCACAACGGAACGAGTGAATTCGTAAGAACGATCGGTGAGCGCCCCCTACGATCCTTTATTTATCCCTATCTTCCTCCCCTCCTCCAAAAACAAAAGGATCCTAGGCAGAGAACGACACGTAATCCCGTAGGTGGCCCAGACTAGTTTGATTCGTCTCCCCGACCCACTGTGAAATTTAGCAGCAGCATGAGACGAAGCCAGAAAGCAGATTCTAAAAAATGCTGTGATCCAGGCGGCCGGGAAGCTGATCACGGCGTGTAGGCGACAAAAAAACTCCCGTCCCGCAATCTGCCAGAGTCACTTTGACAGCCTGAAGTGCTCGTGCACATTTAGACCGACCAGTAGTCGTCAAACAAGTGGAGAGGACAGCTCTGGTCGTCGGCGAACACCGCGCCTCTAAGCGAGACACGCAAACTCAAACAACGATGACTGACTGAAGGGGGCGCAATGTGCACCCTTTTCTGGGGCAGACGCCCAAAGGCAAGCCGGCGTGATGCCGGGATCGTCTTTGCCCCCTCCCGCAAGAAGTGGTCCGCGGCTCGGACTGCGCAGAAGAAAGTTCGTCACAAGCATCAGCGCCTCCATACTCTCCCCCAATGGCAAGTCATGCGATGGAAAGCACACGTCCTACGACTTTCATGCGGCTATTCTCAGTGTCTTCAGTGCCAGATCAAGCTACCAGATAGGCAGTACAGGTCGCCACGGAGTCAGCAACTGCAATAACAGTAGCCCCATCCTCTCATGGGCAGACACAGGACACTGAACAACCATCGCCAACAGATCACCGCCTTGTCTTCAGAAAGATGACACCGTAACTACAACCCCACAGGCACCACGTAAATTGAG
>CACRXP010000282.1:664937-699650 GCA_902702965.1 Spirometra erinaceieuropaei | reverse complement strand
GAGTGCAATAGATGCTGCGCAAGTCGGCCACCACTATAAACTGACTCATATGCAAGTCACCGTACCTGTGACTGTTTGCTAATTCCGCCCATTGGTGGAAGCTAACGCGGTACGAAGCCGTGCCCCCCCCCCCAACGGGCCACGTGGTAGATGCCCTGGACCAACACGGGGGCCATATCGGATCCTGGCAAGCGGTAAGGGCTCTGTGCATCATAAAAAATGCCAACATTTCGGGCTGCTGTGGCAGACTCGGTGCCGACAGACGTCGCGCGCACTGGAACCCCTCCGCCCCCATGGTCGTTGTTGTTGGTCAAAATCCTGGTCAGTTGTTGCGTGGACCAGGGGGTGTGTGGAGTGGAGCGCGATGGTGCGGGCTTGACCGTGCCATCCACCCGCGCCCTCTCCCGCCTCCGGTCTTCTTGACTCTGTCTTGACACCGGGTCCAGGTAGGGAGTGGGGAGGAGAGCGTGCGATAGATGCTGCGCAAGTCGACTACCACTATAGACTGACCCAAGTGCAAGTCACCGTACCTGCTGCATCTTGCTCTGTAGCACACGGTGGACATAGTTGGAACCGGTGGTTGAATTATCGGTACGAGGGCACGCTGAATGTTGCCTGTTATCCAAAGTTTCCACACCGGTCGTCGTCGTCCTATGGGCCGGAGGCCGCGTCTGTGCCATGTTCTGCCCACTTACCATGGCAGTTCGACTGTAGCAAACGATGGCGTCCACCGCGTACCCCGCGGGGTGGGCTCGGCGCCGCAGACGTGTGCAGCATCGTCCTTTGCCCGCCTCGCTCCAGTGGGCTCGGGAGCAGCGGCTGACAAGGCTTCTCGTTTCGTCTACGCGGGCCACACGCACGATTAGAGTCTCACGTGAGTGAGAATTCCGCAAAGGGAACATTAATGGGGAGCCATTGAAGCCGGCTGTTAATTAGGTTGGACGCAGCGTCTGACAGGACTAAACAGTCCGTATACCCGTGCCACATGTTCAGGCTGTACAGCATACTACTCATTTAACGGCGTTCGCGGAGACTGAGATTTCCGCGGCCCAGTCAGCGGCGGGATACCATGTAGGTTGCGTGAGGTACTTGGGCACAAATCCGGCGACTCCAGCTGCCACGACGCACATCAGATGCCAGGTTATTCGACCGGCACAATGACTTCCCACGGGGCTAGCTGGTTTTGAGCTGTTACTCTCGTGGGAGATAAAGGCCGCGACGAAGTTGGCCGCAGATGATACGACGACCAAATCACCCCCCTTGGGAAACTTTCGAAACCCCCAGTTTCAGCATCACCTACTGGTGACGACGCATAGGCGTGGTAGAAAAAAGCAGGGGGTCGGTCAGAAGCAAGGCCGATCGATTGGGGGGACTAACACATGTCCTGCCTGATATCTTGGGCAGTGGATAGTGACCCACGATAACCTATCCCTGCTGTTTGACAGGGCTCTACCGTCTGGACGAAGTGGATTGCACGGAGGCGCCGACGTTGGGGACGTTGTCTTCTGGAGGTATGCGACCTCCAAGCCCTTCCAGTGCTGCTGCTGCTGCTGCCGCCGCTTCCGGGACGGCACGAACTCTCATCGCGAAAATGTCGCCAATTGACCCACAGCGTCTCATCAAGGCACTCACAGAGTCTGGCGTTACTGGAGGTCAGTTGGCTGGTCCTGATCTCTTGGCAAAGTATCTCGAACAGGAGGCTAAACAGATTGGACTGGCAGGACGCATCCAGATGGCTTGTTCTGCGGAGCTGACACCATCTCCTCTTGGTCCTTTGACCACCTCCAATTCAGCATTGATTCTCTTTGTGAGTTACTTCTTGGGCCTTAGTTTATCCATTAGTCTCTCCCTCTCCCTGCCCACTCCACCTTTTCCTCCTCCTCCTCCTCCTCCTCCTCCTCCTCCTCCTCACCGATCGTTCTTACGGAACTCAATCGTTCCGTTGTGCCTTATGGGCTCTCTCTCGAACCCAACCAGCAGCCGCACAGCGGCTCATGATATGGGCAGGATGGACTCGTGGCCCAGTGGTTAGAGGCGTGTACTTCTAACTAACAGGTCGCAAGTTCGAGCCTCGGGCGTTCCACACTTCGGGGTTGGGTATAACTGGCTGACGACGGCTAATAAGCCAGAAATGACCATTCCAGTCTCCCTTGTCTTTTTCGGTAATATCATTCTGCCCATATCATGCGCGCTGTGCGGCTGCTGGCTGGGCTCGAGAGAGAGCCTGTAAGGCACAACGGAACGAGTGAGTTCCGTATGAACGATCGGTGAGCGCCCCTACTCGTCAGAGTATGTGGGTCCAAAATGATTTAGAGATCGTCTGGCTTTTTAAATGGTTGAAATTTCTGTCGGCTGTGAGAAAATATTTCTTCTCCAACCGTGTCGTGGAACCGTGGAATAACCTGCCCGAGACGGTTGTTATGTGTCAATCTGTGGAGACATTTAAATGTCGCCTTGACAGATATATGCTGCAGCAACAAGCGGACTATGCGACTTTTTAACCACGTGACTAGTGACATATGTGAATCAATGTATGCATTCACTTAATGCTGTAATTTCTTCACATTTTCGCTTGTTTATCGATTTTTTATGTACAAATAGGGAGTTCAAAGGCGTAAGCCTATTTCCCTCAAATACACTGACTGACTGAACTGCGCGATAAAATCAGACCGGAGCCCATCATATGTGAAGTGGCTTATAGTACTTAAATTAACCGAGTAGAAATTATTACGCGATACAGAGGATGACCGGAGGTATGAGATAAATGCAACCAGGCAGCTAACCCACCGAGGCGGACTCTAACCCCTAATTGCTCGAGTACCGGTTTAATGCTTAGCCACCGGAACCACCAGGAGTCTTGTCACTGATCAATTTTCTATGCACTCACTCTTCTGACGATCCGTCGGGGCTGATTAGTGTGATTGGCACTGGGTGTCGTTAGCCCTTTTCCATTCCACATTCCTCCAGTTCTTAACCCTTCTCCTCTGCCTATCGTTGCAGCCCAACAGCAGTGTACGCATCCTCCTCTGGGAGTCTGGCAGTCACGTGGTCTGTCAAGACGAGGGAACTCGACAGGCCATTCGTGGTGCTATCATCTCTTGTGCTGAAATGACCTGTATCCCCCCTTATACCTGAAGAACCTCGACTCTCTCTCCCCGCATCCTCCTCTACATTTTTAAATGTACAAAGTACCACACCTGTTGTTATCGCCACGCCTTTACTTTGTCCGAGGTTGACTGCTCGGCCGACAAAAACCCGTGCAACCGAATCTGCGCGAAGGCAGATGATGGTACTCGGGAGCGAGAGTGGCAGGTCATTAAGTGCACGCCCATTATTAGGCAGAAAGTGGTTGGAGCGTTCAGGTCGATGATCTGGTTTAACTGTCGGGTCATTCTTTCCTGGGATCTGAACATGACTGGTGGATGACCGGGCAATTGGGCTCTTTTTTACCTTTGTCAGTGAAAAGAAACCGTCGGCTATTGCTTAACCCTCGCTGCGCGATCAAGTTTGGAGTTCCAAGCCAAAGTGGGATCGCCCTTATTATGTCTTTTTACTCTGTTACGTTTGACAGACATCGCGAGACCCCTTAACACAACACTGCAGTGGTAGGAATTCCGAGATAATCAGTCGGCTACTTCGCTCGTAAAGCTAGAAAGTGCCGACGACAGCCGTCGCCAGGCGGAATGACTGCGAGTTTTGCTCGCGCTCGGGCGGGGGGAAGGCAGGTTGAGGTAGTGTGCGTGGGAGGGCAAGGGCCGGGACGGAAATCACGGCGGGGAGCCGGGGAGGGGACTTCAGACGGATGGGGTAGGGTGGCGGAGAACCCGCCCGTGGACTGAACAAGCATCGCGTCGTCGACACGATCTAATGCCCTAGAGGTGGCAAGGAAGAACGAGATGCCCTCGTAGGCTGGGGTTCTATCGACAATGCCGGTATCACACTAGTCAAGTCGGATGCTTCCCCGCGAGAGGGGGCGACTGTGTCGTCGGGCGGCTTGTTTTCACAAGTCGTGGACCTACTTGGCCTATATATAAGGGTTAGGGCGACGCACGCGGCCCTTGGTGTGCTTTTTGTTTTGTGACCGCCGCCCGGAGGGATGACACGGGCTTGCACGCAGCATCGCTATTAAGGCTTCTCCGCTGCCGTGATAATGGCACTCGTCAACTAGCACCTTCACGACGCACACACAAGACATTGAGTGCTTACAGTAATGTTGGCACAGGGACTGTGTGGGTAAAACCAGTGTCCGTAGAAATGACCGGGTCTTGGTGGGATTTTCGGACGATTATCTTAATAACGTTGGGGAATGGTGTTCTTGCAGGCAGACGATGTGACGGTCCTTATCACCTGTGACGCAGGCTTGGGGTGGAACATTAAAGTTCGAAAATACTGATCCCGAGAGAATGAAGAACTTTCTGGCTTCCAGAGCAGCCAACCACTCCCGAAGACCGCAACTGTGCAGGTACTCAGCGCAGATGGGACACCTCTATTGACAAACATTAGGTCAAGCACCCCAGGTGTTTTTAACCGTGCATATACAATCACCATTAACAGACACCTCCGATCAGAGAACAAAGACGGAGTCAACGAGCTCGTGGCTCAGTGCTTAGAGCGTTGGGCCCTTACCCAGCAAAACGTGGATTCGAGCCTTAGGGGTTGGGCGTGGTTGGCCGATGATGGCTGTCAGGTCGGAAACGGTCAAGCCAGTCCCGCTTGTCTTTGTCAGTCATCTCCACCTGTATATGAACCTAATTGGCTGACCCCCCCCCCCCCCCTAAGGTCGTGGCAATGCAGCAGACGTTCAGTGCAAACTTACTTCCGGCCGAAGGTTGTGAGTACAGCGGCCCTCGCCACAGATGAGGCCGTCCCGCGGCAGAAAGTCTTAGCAAGATGCAAAGGAAACCTGAACAGCCGCTACGGTCGTCGTCATAATCAACTGTCTTCTCCCAAGCTCTACTAAATCGTCTGAGTCTACACCTTGAGAAAGGACTTATGACAAGAAAGTAAGGTGGATTCCGGAGAACCCGTAGGACCATCGATATCATCTCATATTACGAGGACCACACGTAAAACGTAGGGAGAATCGGGGTCAGCCTCTACGCATCCCCCGTTGGCCTAATCGGGGCCTTCAGCATGGTGGAGGAGGGATTCGGGACGTCTGAGAGCTAACCCTGGTGGTCGATGAAAAGTGAGATGAAGCAGAGTTGCATCGTCGTCCCAACTCTCTTCAGTCTCATGTTTTCGTCCATACTAACGAACGCCCATCAAGGAGACCGACCATACGAGTTTGATATCACAGCCTTCAAGGTCGGGTGATCGACGTATTTGACGACCAAAGCCGAGGGGAGTACATGCCACAAAGTGTGGACCTTTTCACCTCCGGGTTCGCGAAAATCCCCAACAAGGGACACAACGGGTGCGGTGCTCAACGTGACAGTCGCAAAGCATCGGCTCAAGAAAGCTGCCTCACAATGCCACTTCATCTGCCTCGCTGTGTACCACAACCCTACTCGTTAACCTGCCCACAGTGAATATTCCTACCCAACGAAAGTGCTTGCATCAACGAAAGCGTCTACCCCTTAATCCAAATCACAGCCCCGTGAAGGTGGATACCATCTACCACGATGGTTGAACACCTAGGACAAGGCAACGCGACCAGGCGTCCAAAGTACTGGAGATGGCGGGAGCGGACCGCCCTAAAGGTGCGCCACAGGCTTGTGAGCGATCAGAATTGCATGACATAAAAATGAGTTAGTGTTCAGACCACCGACCCATCCAGAGTTTTAGGCGAAGGAAGCCAGAACCAGAGACCAGATTTGTGCAGCTTAACAGGACAACACTCAGAATAGAAAATACCAATGGACAAAAAGTACAGGCGTGGAAAAGCTGACCTTCCAAACGAAGATCTGCACTGCATTGCAACTTAGCGGAAGGGAGCCTCGAGCGGAAAAGACCCCAGGACAAGGATCAGAGGCGCTACACCACCGACAGTGTCTGATTTGCCCATCTTCAGACGTCGCATCGTTATTCAATGATTGATTTAGTGCAGGAAAAACTGACAAATAAGAACTTGATACACAAAGGGTGGGAGGAGGAGGAGTCAAAGGGAATGAAAATGCGCCAATAAAAGTTTGGTGGCGGCAGCTCCCAACATGAGACACTATACAGTAGGTCAGGTGAATCTGCGAAGAGTGGCGAGGCTAACGTAGCGCGCATCATCACCAGACGAGGGAGAGGAGGGGCAGCGTGGCGTTGGCGTCATCAAACCTTCGCCTCCGCTTCCGGAGACGAAGGGGAGGAAGCTGAGGACGATGAGGATGAGTCAGAGGAGTCTGAAGAGGAGGAGGATGAGGACGAAGAATTGCCATTCTTCGATTTTTTGTCATCATCTTCATCCTCAGAAGATGATGCGGAGGAGGATGAGCTGGACTCGGCATCAGCTTTCTTGACGCTGGCTCCCTTCTCCTCGTCGGCATCCTGGCTGTCTTCGCCCCAAATATCGTACTTGGCAAGGTCATTTTCGTCCCCGGATTCTTCTTCCTCTTCCTCATCCCCCTGATCCCCATCACCACCATCTTTGGACGTCTCCTCCGGAGAGCGTGATGGCCGTGGCGATTTCTGGTCAGAACTCTTTGTTACTGTGCTCGTTTCCTCATCCTCGTGCTAGAAAGGGCAAATTTAAGATGACAATTCAAGTAGGGATGCTGATGAACGAAACTGTGAGCATGTGTGCACTACAGAAATACACTTTCGCGGACTAGCACAAAATACTTGGAAAGCTCTAGCGGGCATTCGTCAAAAAATTACTCGGGCGAGAACAATCTCGAAAGTTAGTTCTCAAGGGTAAAATATGGACGGTGGTGTTTATCTAAACATAGGGAGCAGACGCATGGGGTTTATGGACGACAACCCTGCAAGCTCTATTAGGGTCCATGGAAGACCACCATATGAGTGGAGAAGAAAATTACTAATGATGGGAGAGGTGAAATGCCCTGTAGACGTGACTGGAACCCGCCGTTTCGCGCAGTGACACAGGTAATGAAGAATCTGATTCTACCGAGCCGTTAACGCAGTTGGGATGAGAAGGAATGTTCTAGAAGTAGTCGGATATAAGCTCGACGACTGAACTACAGATTGAGACAGTAAAAACTCACCAACCAAGGAGAGGCTATGACTGAGAACGGCGAAGGATCGTACAGTTTAGTAGTAAGACCTGTCATCCTTTTTAACCGATCATTCTTTGGACCCCTACTTATGGTTATCTTTGCTCAGTACACGCCAAAGCAGACGTGACTCCTCCGAGTCTTAAAACCTTACCTAATCACTATAAGCACATCATATGATCGGCCAATCGCTGTTTATGCATTGCAAACAGGGCAACGCCGACGCCGGGAGTGCGGCAGCATCGACCTCGTCACCCATCCTATTTTTACCATGATCGCGCCACATGACGACAGGAGAAGAGCTTTTATACGGTAGCTAACCACGAGAGTGTGGCGAGTACTGAGTTTCTGCAAGCTTTATTTGGACATGGTGCGTTTAACCAACTCCAGACTCCGGGGCATAGGCCGTGTGGGATTATAAAGATTCACGGGAACACGAGGCAGCCTAAAGTCTTCAGTTCGTAAGCCCAAAGCGTTGGGCCTTCATCGTCAATAAAACGGTCGCGATGACGGAAACCGCACTTGAGGGTGTGCAAAATGACCCATGTCGTGATACCGTTTTGGTCTGGGACCTTATGCGCAACCAGGTATTTTATAGGTTACACCAAAGACCAAAAGGGCTGTAGCCGTGTACTTACGTTTTGGAGTTTTCTATATTTCTTCTTTTTCAATCCGAACTAAAAAGAAAAAGGGAGATGCGAAGAATTGTCAGGGTTAACAGGTCTGTGAGGTTAAGGAACAAACCAACGGGTATAACCCTATGACTGCAACGATACGCGGACCGGAACCACGGCTAACCAGATCCCGAATGGATGTACACAATGCAATTGATCGTCAGATTTTTCTAGTAGTTTAGGGGACTCATAAATACTGTACCGTTGGTTTGGGCATACCGAAAAGTTTTCTTAGATGGTTTGAGACTCACAGTGGCGAAACAGGAGTGGCTAATAAAATTAGAAAATCTACCTGAAATGTAGTACGAATAGGGACAATTTAGGAATGAATATTAATGTCGGGTCAATAGTTTCAGCGTATAAGGTTGGGACCAAATACTCAAAAAGACAGCGGTGACCCTAAATTTAATGGCTTACTTTGACAACAGTTTCTGAATATTGATATAACGCAGATACGGAAAGCAGACAATTGCAAATACTGTGATGTGGCAACGGCTCAGTGCTTATGGCATCAGTCGAACCCTAAAAGCCCAGAGAACCTAGGTAGGACACAGGTAGAGCTTGGTAGGTAACTCATGGTGGATTAAATATTTCCAAAAGCGTTGAAGGCAAAGCCATTTTATTACTACTAGTCCGAATATTAAGTGGATAAAACCAGTGAAATAGGCAACAGATGGCAGACAATATACCTCGTCATACTCGTCGTCAGAATCGTCACGACGTCTATATTCGACAACTTCGTCGCGTTCCATGTAACCTCCACCATAGCCGGTGCGCTGGCCTTGAGTATTAACTTTGGGACAGTTGCAGACGTTACAAGTTGATCGGCGAGCCCAGTTTATGTTTCCACAGCTATATGGAGTATCAACAATGTAAATAACCGATGAAAGGTAGACAAAAGTACGTAAAGTAAGCCAAAACCAGAGTCCGAATCACAGGATGTAATGCAGCACTGTTGATGAGAAAAAGATATCATGGGAGACCAGCGCCAGTGAACGGTCTGTTTTGTCTCGTGGTTCCGGAATCAGACATCTCTCATGGGCTTATAAGTCTCGGGTTCATCCAACCCACGACGATATAAAGTTGGATAACAGCGGTAGATAAGCCATAATGGGGTCATTTCAACCCTTGTTGCTGTCTCGGCAACCTTTTCAAGGCTCATACACAGCGGCTAATCGTGACGACAGTATACTTTTTGACTAAACTTGACTGCTGAAAGCAATCACAAACCCGCACCCTTGGACAGAGGACGAACCGATTGTCATAAAGGGGTTACTTAATGACCGACCCAAACAGCGGACCGTGTTGGCTCGTACCATGGGCTGTCCAAACCCGCGAATTATTCGGTCACCGAGTCACAAGGCGTCCTCTGCTGAGGTTGAAAGGCAGACCATTTATGTGTAGGAGATTCACACTTTTATCGGTTATGCGCAAGAACCCTAATTAGGGCAGACTGTTGGAAACAGGGAACTCACACATCTGGATAGTGGTTGCTGCGGGACTTGCTCGGACCGCTGGCATCGCGAATCTGTGCACGATGCTCTACATTCGAGCACTCATAGCCATGTCTGCTACTCTTGCAATTTAATCGAGGTCCCCTCTTCTCTGAGTCGTAAGATGAGTCTATTGTGGTCTGAGCGACTTTTCTGTTGAAATTTCAAGGCAGGCAATTTATGCATAGATAAAATTATGCTTAGGAGGGGGGCACGAATGCAAGCAGGGACTGTGAATTATAAAATTTACCCTTTACATTGCCAATCGTCGGGGCTAAACAAACCCTTGCTTTTCTCCGCCAGATCTTTTCCTATCTCACGTTGCTCGCGGTCATTCCAATTCTTCCTCCCCTTTCCACATTTATTACATTTATCACGTCTCGCGAAGTTTAAATTGCCACACCTAAGGAGTAAGCACTTCTTTTATGGAGTGTCTTACCGCGAATCGCTGCATACCCAATCACCTTTAGACGGCGCAAACTTGGATGACATTTTACAAAACACACACACGCTTTCTGAAAAGTGCGCCACTTTGCATGTGCAGGTGGCCAGTGAAAACAAAGTCCCTAATATAGATTATCTTAGCAACTTACAGATTTAACATATCACTCCCCTAGAATAGACTGTTCTTCTTCTCTATGTAACTGTGCAAGCACGCGGGAACCAGCGCTTACGAGCCTTGGGAGTTATTCGTGTTCTGACAGGATTATACAGTAGTCCGAGCAAGTGCAGCCCTCTAGACTGCCTGGAGTATTGGAAGGATGCGGGATATCGCCAGTTTTAGTGTACATAGGCCCCCTAATGTTACCACTCTATCTTAAAAAATCCCTTTATCAGCATTTTCTCCTATTATCCGTTGCCATTTTCATTTTCTCCCATCCAACTCTGCACAAATCCTGCATCAATCTGGCTGAACTTTTGTTGGATAAATTTGTTCCTGATTTCCCTATGTTGCACAGTCTCACTGATTTAGTCTATGATGCTCATTGTTTAGTTCGCCTCTACGAGGACGTCAGTCGTTTTGGAGTGCTGGACGATTTTTCGGACTTCCCTTTTGAGCCTGTTTTTTTACAAACGATTCGCAGTACCGTCAAAGTGCCAATTAAACTAGCGATACAGGTGTACAAACGTTACTCTAAAAGACGTCTGCCTGAGTTACCAATATGCTCACTACTGTTAGACGACAGTGAGGGAAGGCCACGGTCGTTCCAGTTACTCCGTAGATCCACTGAAATCTCCCAGAATTAGTGTATGTTGTTGACCTAGGAACCTAATAATGTAGTGCTTATCGGCGATCGACTGTGTGCATTGGCATCTGCGTCGGCTCCCTAAACGCGATATGACCCCATTCCAGGACTGCATGGACTTGTTTACGATATCTATTCCGCCCTTATTGCTAGTTATTTCCAAGGCCTCCAGTTCAGCTAGCAGTACTTACATTGCGTCGCCCGACGAGCCTTCTCTCTTCATACATTTGTATGCATGTCCGTAGATGGATGTCAGATTCGGAAAACGACGAAGACATAATAAACATCCGAAGTCAGCCATAGAGGTTTCTGAGTGGTTGGCTGGCATCTTTACCTATACTACAGTAAGCATCATTAGAAAAAACGATCTTTAGCCTAATATACAAAATATGCCCGGTCTTTCATTCACGTATAGTTCTCAAATGCCACACATGAAGACGACTGCGTATTAGTAATCAGGTTTTATTACATTGTTACTTTAGACTACCGTCGGTGGAACATTTGCCCTCAGCACAAAAGCACCGTTGCCTGCATGCGCAGCAAGAGCTGCCATGCGTCCAGTAAACTCATCCATATTGTCCTCGAAAGTCCTCTAGAAAAAGGTGGACTATCTTTCAGAACACGTCCCCTAGTTCCGGAACGATACGTAGCTACTGAAGGCCATTTTAACAGACAATCAAAGAGCGCTATAGACGATTACCTTCGTCTCCAAAGGTAAGCCCTCAGTCCTTCAGTTTTCCCTGTCCAAAAATGGGGCATATGACGACTTTAATGCCAAAATACGCGAAAACGCTGGTGTTGCGCAGGTGACGGTAAGCAAACAAGCGGAGATACCCATTATGGCTTACAGACAAAACACCAGTAGGGGGCGCTCACCGATAGTTCTTACAGAACTCACTCGTTCCGTTGTGCCTTATGGGCTCTCTCGAACCCAACCAGCGGCCGCACAGCGGCGCATGATATAGGCAGAATGACATTACCGACATAGACAAGTCTCCCTTGTCTTTGTCGGTAATGTCATTCTGCCTAGACAAAACGTCTCTCGACCGTTGGCTGACTAACAGAAAAAGCGTTCATAAGGCATTTGCTGACGTCCACGCTTAGACCACCCCTATGCCTCAATGTTTGCTTAGCATATTCTGTAGGAAAAAGGTCGTAAGTGAGCATGTCCTGTCCACCGTCCTCAATCGTATGTTTACCGCCTTTTTTTCTCACTTATAAAGGTCATACACAATAATCAGCCACAAAGTGCCTGCCATGCAGAAGTTATTCATCAAACGGTGGTTGAGTGGTCCCACGGAACCCGAGATCGCTAAGGCGGAAGAGCTAAATGCGCGTCACTGCTCAGAAGGCAAAGAATTTTCCTTTGAATGATAACAACGAATTTAATTAGCCTCCCCCTAGGACCGCTTGAACCGGTCATGACTCGTCGATGCCTCGACCGGAAAACACGGTAAGTAGAACAGTTAGGCTTACTGGCACTTATGGTGTACGGGACAGCTTCTGATATTTAATAACGATTTACATACATGTGCTCATCGAAAATCACAAATGTATTAAGTTGTTTCATAAATGACATTCTGCATTTTCTTAGCAAGCATGCGATTAATTGCATTAAATTTATTTATCAAGTAATTATGTGGAAATGTTTAATTTAATTTATAATTTTCAATGAAAGTGCGTACACATTTATAGCTCCGGGAGTCTGCGCATTGGTTACTCATTTCCATTCTGGGTGTAAACTTGGTTATTCCACGAGACAAGCTGACCCGATAAAACTCGTTAGAAATCTAGTTAGCAATTTAGACGACTCACCCCGTGGGAATTTTTTAAAAGGAAAGTACCAAGAAAACTTAAAATGTAAATTAAAAGGTTAATGGAATTGCTCGCTGAACCAACAACTGAGGACGTTTCTGAAGCGCTCGACCCAGAATCTGCGACATCTCCATCAAAAACGTTGGTACATTGGAGGTGAGAAACTATGCAGTTCCTTTGGTCGGAAGGCCGTAGATCGCCTTGATTGCAGCGAAGAAATGCTTTGAGTCGTTGCGGTCGCCGTACACCTGGATCTCCTCGGTCTTGCGAGTCATCCAGGGCCCTGCATTTCTCGCAGCCGTTGCTGCGCTAGACGGCGACATTGGTAGAAGCCCACTTTGTTCGCACCGGTTGAGCAGTCGAGGTAGGCTCCTCGCAGCCCGTTCTTTTCGGCCAGCAGGTTACTGATGATCAGGTCATTGTTGCCAAACCGATCATGGTGATAACGACGCGCGCAGCAGAGGATAGCCAGGGGAGTCAAGTGAATGGCGTCCCGCAGTCGACAACTTCAAAGCTCCACGGAGTCGTTTTCATTTGTTGCTTATAGGTCTTTCGGCCGCTTGGTAGCTGGTCACTGAAATGCAGGCGGCGAGCAGACAGAGACCACAGGGTAGTATCCAGTTTACCGTGGGTCGCTTACCTTGTGCCTTCTACAGGCCTGCAGACGGAGTTTCATCTTGGTGACGACGAGGCGGTGGTCCGTCCAGCCATCGGCGTCGCAGATCGCCTTGGTCATCATCACCTCCTGTCGATCTCGTCACCGAACGAGAATATAGCCAAGCAGTTGCCAGCGCCGCGATAGAGGGTGCATCCAGGTGGCTTTCTTCCACATCAGCATGCGAAAGAGTGTGTTGGTCAACAGGGCACGGTCTTCGGCGCAGATTCGCAGGAGAAGGAGGTTATTGTTGTTGTAACCGGTGATTCTATGGGGACCCAGCACTCACCCTCGGACAACACAGTCTGTCCTGACGCGGATGCTGAAGTCGACACTGACCAGCAACTTATTCGCCTTCAGCGCAGATGTCAAGAGAGCGTGTAGGTCTTCGTAGAACTTTGTCTTCGCCTCGTCTGAGTTGGTTATTGCTGGAGAGTAGACGCTGACGGTGGTGGCGAATTCGCCTCACCAGAGAGACAGGTAGGGGCTCATAAGGCGATCGTTGATGCCCTGTGGTAGATAGGGTCCAACGATGCCGTTGCGAATGTCGAAGGTGACGCCCGTGTTACGTCGCTCTGCCTTGGGGTGACTGCTCCAGAAGAAGATGTGGCCGGCATCAACTTCCTCCAGTCAGCCTTGTTCGGAGAAGCAAGTCTTGTTGAGTGTAGCGATTTCCGCTTTGTGGCGCGTCCGTTCCTGAGATGCTAACACCGACCTCCACACCGGTCGGTTGCTCCTGGGATTGTCTAAGAGGGAACGAACATTATAGACTGCTAGATTAAGAGGACTCATCCATACTGCCTGTGGTGGCGAGGAGAAGGAGGAGGAAAAGTATTTTTTCTTGCGCTTTGTCTTCGACCGCAAGTTGAGCAGTCTGCGAGCCACGGTCAGTGTGTAGACGACATGAATACCAACATCTGTTTAGGGCACCTTTTCTAGTCTCTTCCCTCTCTTGGGGGTGAGCAGTTTTCTCCCTACATAGGGATGCTTCGTCGCACCAAACGGATACCGCTCTCTACTATTGATTACGGGCTTTAGTGAGAGAACAACCAATGGCCTGGGCCGCCAATTTGATTGCTGTCGATCTCGCCGGAAGACTTCCGACCGTTGGGTAAAACGGTAGAGTAAGGAGTAGAGAGGCTAAGGGTTGGAGCAGAATCGTGGAGAGAGGGCAGGAGGTTGGCCGCCTCCCCCAAGTGGAAATCAACGTCAACCTGAGCCTCCCGCCCTCCCTTACATAAACTATTCGCGCCGTGCAACGA
The DNA here is from genome assembly GCA_902702965.1 of Spirometra erinaceieuropaei. Classification (NCBI taxonomy): domain Eukaryota; kingdom Metazoa; phylum Platyhelminthes; class Cestoda; order Diphyllobothriidea; family Diphyllobothriidae; genus Spirometra; species Spirometra erinaceieuropaei. The sequence continues at coordinate 685,341 of CACRXP010000282.1, read as the reverse complement.
CCCTCCATCGGAAAGGCATCAGGCTCCAACGCAATCCGGGCCAAAGTCCACAAGCACGGCAGCCACCGCTTGATATACCAACCCATGACGCTACTTCAGGAGACATGGCGCAGTGGCCAAGTTCCTCAGAACTTCAGGGACGCAGCCAGTGTTCACCTCTACAAGGGCAAAGGCAACCGACTAGTCTCAATCAGTCGCAGAGGCATCTCACTGCTCAACGTCGCCGGGAAGGTCTTCGCCCGCATCCTCCTTACTCGCCCCAACGAACACCTCGAGCAAGGGCTCCATTGACGTGGTGCTTGCTGCTCGCCAACGGCGGACGAAGTGAGAGGGGATGCGAACACACCTCTTCGCCACCTTCGTGAACTTGACGAGGGCTTTTGATACAGTGAATAGCGAGAGACTGTGAAAAATAATGCAGAATTTAGGCTGTCCAGAACGATTAACGCTCATGGCAGGTCAAATTTCCAACGGTATGATGGTGTGAGTCACGGACAACGGCACAGTCTCCGAGATATTCGCAGTGACCGATGGAGTGAAGCAGGGCTGCGTCTTCGCGTTCACTCTCTTCAATCTTATGTTCTCTGTCATGTTGATGTTTACCGTGATGAGCGTCCATGAGTACGCATCGCCTACAGAACTAATGGACATCTTCCAAACAGCAAATGCATGAAGGCTCGAACGTGGCTATCTACGATCACGGTCCACGACCAGCTCTTTGCTGACGACTGTGCGCTCAACATCACGACTGAAGTGGAAATGCAACGGAGAACGGACCTCCTCGCCTCCGGATGCGCCAACTTAGGACTAATTATTAATACTGACAAAACGATGGTCATGCACCAACTGTCAAACAACACGCAATACTGCATTCCTTCTCGAATCACTGTCAACGGCCACCAAACCAAAACTGCGGGCAATTTTGTTTACCTCAGAAACACTGTCCAACAGCACAATAATCGACGACGAGGTTGCCCACCGGATCTCCTAAGCCAGCCAAGCATTTGACCGGCTGCAGAACTCCGCGTGGAATCGCCACAGCCTCCACATGAATACTGAAGGTGTACAAGGCCGTTGTCCTTGCGGCACCTCCATACAGAGTGAAGACATGGACTGTTTACTTCAACCATGCCAACCATTTTCATCATAACTTCCTCCGCAGAATACCAAAGTTAAATTGGCAAGACAGGATTCCCGACACGGAAGTCCTAGAACGGACGGGCATCCTTAACATCCACGCCATGTCGAGACAACTGCAGCAACGTTGGGGCGACCATTTTGTGAGGATGGGAGACACACGTCTGCCAAAGCAACTCTTCTATGTGATGTCGCCACCGGTGTTCGCCGACCGGGAGGACCAAAACGACGCTACAAGGACGCGTTGAAGAATTCTCTTAGGCGATTGAGCATCAATCCAGAGACCTGGGAGGATCTCGCGCAGAACAGACTGGCCTGGAAAAGATCAATGAATTACATCGCTGTCATTTACGAAGCAAGTCGGATCGCCACCGCCAAAGCCAAACGGGAGGCTCGCAAATCACAAGTGCCTCGTCTTCTCAGGGTCAACCATTCCCCGATTCCAACGTGCCGCCGCTGTCAACGCCAATCGATCTCGTCGGACACCTTTAAACCCAATGCGCCATCAACTCGATAACATCTAACTCTTTGCGCCCAAAAATATTGTCGATTGAAGCGAACAGGCGAGTTCGCAGATCCTTATCTGCGACTGTCTCTGATGATGAGTTCGAGCGAGAATCAGAAACGTCAGGTAAATAAATATCTTGTTCCAGTGATCGCATCCTGGTCTTCTGATCCACTTCTTCTCCCGTTCCCATCCCTGCCGAAAACCCCGCATTGACTGTCACCCGCGTCACTGCTGACCCCCCCTGTCAATGTCCCACCGCCACCATCCGCCCTGCCATAAACCCCGCATGGACCGCAGCAGTCAGCACCATCACCTCCGCGTCTTCACGCACTCCACGACCGATGGAGCAGCGTCCAACGTTTCGTCAATCTCACACATCGCCAACGTCCCCACCTCCAGCGATAGGGGCTGGGTTCATACCGGTCCTCCTTGCGGTTGCCCATTTGATTCACACGTCGGTCTGGTCGGTCACTTGCGAATCTATCGCACATAGACCGGCAAACCAGTGCCCGGGGCACCAACCAACACTCGCCGCATCCGCCCCCCCTGCTCTCATTCACTTACCGCATGAACTTGTTAGGACACATGCGTATTCATGAAAACCTGCGCTGGACAGCCACCAGCTACTTCACATCATCACACCTTACTCCACCAGCACCTCCAAACACCACCCCCCATCACAAGCAATCAATTGTCATCTCCCATGCAAGTGGAGAGCGTGCTTCTCGGCCCCTTCTTCATGCGGCTGCATGGATCATCCGAGTCTGAGACTACACTGTGCGCCAAGCGCCGCAGCATGGAAGGCTGCCGACTAATGGCCCAAATGAGTCCACGCAATCTACCCGATTGTGCGTGGTTGCGTGGAGTGGGCTGAGGGCCTAGCTGTCACGGCTCCGTTCTAACTGGCCCGCGACAAGCCCACGCATGCGAGGAGCGTGTGTGTGCCTTATGGGTGGTGCCTCCCGGCCGCTGACTCTTTGGTTACTCTGCCTTGATGGGTAACGGCCCAGGCGATTGTAGGATCATGTGTGACCTTTCTGGACCAAAAGGTCTGTAAGTGTCCGCTGTGCCAGGATCAGCAAACCATGGCCCTCGCAGTCTGGTATGCGCTGGCAGTTCCCTGACAGCTGCTTCCCTGTCGGTAGGTGCGCTTGCGCTCCCGGTGAGTATGCAGGTGGTGGGTATGGTTGCCCAGTCATTCTTGTCCTCTGACCCGTCATGATGTTTTCGTTGTTGGTTAAAATTCTGGTCAGTTGTTGCATGGACCAGGGGGTGTGGGGTGAAAGCGTCAAGGTGCGGGTTCGGCGGCGCCGTCCACATGCACTCCCCTCCGCCTCCGGCCTTCTTGAGTATGTCTTGACACCGAGCTCAGGTAGGGGAGGAGGAAAGAGTGCGGTGAGTGCAACGCAAGTCTACGGTCACTATTAACTAACTCACGCGCAAATCATCCTGCCTACATCAACTTGCTATGAGGTACACAGTGGACATCGTCGGATGCTCGATAGTCAAACTGTCACATAGCTAACAGTTTTCATGTATTACAGGAACTTGCAGTGAATCGAGATTTCAGTCACTAGGATGTTCTTTGGAAGAATAATATACACCCTGTACATACTGCCTTATGCCTTTTTAATTTACGCACTCCATAATTAACTATAATGGGAATTTAATTGCTGCCAATTGTTCTGTCACGCGGACCTGGCGTTGCGTGAGACTTTTACTAGTGCACCGAAAGTGCTAAACGTGGATGGGTTGTGTTCCGTTTACCTTAGAGAGTTGGATATTTCACGTTCCTTCGTATGACGTATATTTCGGAGAATGAAGTTAGGGAAAAAAACCGATATCGTTAATGGGGGATCAGTAGCGCGGAGAGAGTAGCGTTCCTCTGCGCACTTTTTCGGTGACGGGGCTACGAGTGTTATTGCGTCTGCAGCCAAGTTGTAGTCCCTTCTAGACCTGAGGAGAAGACGGATAAGGGCGGCTCTGGTGCTAGCTGGGTCCCTTGCAGTTCGGTCATCGGCCTACATGGCAGGCTTCTTTAGAAGCACATTTTTGCAAAGTTTGCCCCTTTCCTGCCATACAACATAAATTATATCTGGTCAAAAGTCAGCACATACGGGTAGAAAACTTTTTAATTGGAAAGAATGCATGTTTGGTCCAATTTTTCCAGGCCATGCGTTGCGGAAATACTCATGGGATTAGGTAGAGAAGTAATGCACAAAATGAGCAACGTATAGATGTGCCAGGTAAAAACTACTCTGCTTAAGTCATTTCAGCCTGCCGTTGGCTTCTGCGACCATTTACTTCCCTTATTCAACGTTTGGTAAAAAGTGCGTTAATTTAGGATGGGCGATTATCCTCGTGTGCAAGCCGATATTGGTACCTTAGTTGTTTGATGTTTTATTGTTGTTATTTCGTTTTCTGTGCTCCTTAGCTCATTATCGACCGACATAATTACAAGTTAGGCTTACAAATTTGGCGATGGTGGGTGCGCTGTGAGAAGTCATTGTCTAACGCTTTTATCCTGTTTGTCAACTTGCAAATCTAGGCAGATCCCACTGGCTGTTGTGTGTATATGAAAGTATGATGGGTAAGCACTACTAGACCCTTCGTGACTGGCTTATTTGGGGTTCCATTCCTATACTCTCACATTTTGTAGATGTTGACGACGCCATGTGCCACTGCAACCCATATAACAGGCACATATCTGCGAAAGTACTTTGGGTTACACGCCGAACTTCCCTCATATTCATGCTATCTGCCAGTGTATTTTCGATGCAGTTACCTCGAACTGAAGGGTCGGTCGTTTGAGCAGAGAACGCCTCATTCGCTATTTCATCACTGACAGTCTCAATACGTACACACCTCTTTCTCTCATCAGAGTAAAGAGAGAGAGAGAGTGGTTATCGGACAGGTAAGTTAACCATTTAGAAGTACTACCGTTTTGGAATCCTCACTGGAAATGAAAAACGAACTTGCATCGGAAGACAAAAGTAGGGTGACGTCGCAGTTTAACATGAAAAAGAGGACAACCACACGTTGCAATCCTGAGGGCAGTTGTAAGCAATTTGAAGCCAACTTTCTACATTTCGACAGGCTTTAGATAGACAGATAGTTTTTTCTTTGAGCACCCGGACGGTCACCTTCATAGACACGTAAATTTTGAATCAGTTGTCACCACGGAAACGGCATTCTGATGCTTAAATAGCATAAGTACGTGGCAGCTTATTACGTGAATTCACTGTAATCTTTGGTTCAGTTTCAGTGTACGGAGGGAAGCCAGGAACACATGTAGTCATTTAGATAGTTTTAAGAGCTGTAGCGACAATCTCTTCACGACCGATTTGATGAGATCATTCAGTAATCCGCACTCTGTCATACACGAAAGACGGTTTTTAGCATGCGGTATGAGCACGTTGTTATACATTTGGCAGCCCAGCAATGGGAGGCTGCATGAATCTGCAACAGAAAAAGGATCTTTTATCTGCGGACCACGGTCAGGGACGGCAACTCAATGCGATCACTGCCCCATGATCGGCAGTGGACGGTTTCCATCCACCAAATGAAATCAATGAGACGGAAAGACAAAATGGGGGCATGCACAGAACAGCGGATAAGGACCGCTTTTGACCAGATACGCGTACAGATATTGGTGACAGAAGTTCTATATAGGAGATAGGACGACTTAATACATCAGATATCCTCCCCTCCATGGCAGTCGAGGAATTTCGTAAGCCGAGTTGGAGCGCTCTTTTTAATTTATGATCAGATATATCCTTTAGCAATAAGTTTCAGAGCATCACAAACGCTACTGTGTGAAAAACCAGACAGATTACGAATTATCACATACTTTCTGACGCCAACAAACCGCTAAAGGCATTGGGAATCATAAAAGACGATGTTTTTATTAATAGACATAAAAATTTTATTCATGATAAGTTCCTCTTTGCGTCGGTATGCAAAACGTCGGTAGAGGAACGTCCATGTATTTAAAGATCCAACTGGCCGTATTCGACGGAATTGAAAAGATAACCATCAATACAGAAACTCGCTGACTGACCATAAAAACTCTAAATTATCAGAATCTTGAAGCCGTAACAATCTAACATCTTCAGGAGACCAATTCCAAAGTTTATACTGGCCTGTTGGAGAGCATCAAGGAGCTTAACAATCGGCCTAATTCAGTTATTATTACTGACACTAATTCATTAGCATATAGCGGAATAGTATAGAGGCATAGGGTTGGAAATGAAATTACGAGTAACGTCATTTGAGGAGATTAAGTTAAATATTTAAACATCATCTGGATATATATTTGATTGACATATACAGCCCAACTGGACATGTAGCGGCTAAGCTGTGATGGTGTATGCTCAGTGCGCCACAACTTCAGGCCATATCCCAAGTTGTTAGAAGCGGGACGCCAGTTGAAGAGGAAACTGATGTATTTGTTCTGTACAGAATAATGAGGGGAAGGTGGTAACCGGACGAGGATGCCTCCGGCGCCGCGGAGACGGCGTCCGCGAGAGCGACGAGTCGTGTGTCGCCGAAGGTCGCCGCTGCAAAAATGTCGTGACAGATTGTTTACGCTAGTGTTCTGGGCTGTTTCCGCCTGTCTTACCAATCAGTGATAGTAGGTGAGTTGATTGGCTCCGAGCCCATGCGAGGGTAGTGAGAAGCCTCGCATGGTGCAGGCAGAGTATCGACCAGATGCGTGGTACAGACAGTGAATTGCAACGAGATAAATCGATGACGGGCAGACGTGCGTGCCATAGCAGGCTGTCGCTAGGGCGTAGGCGCAGGCGCTAGCGGGAGGCGCGACGTTTCCACTGTGGCTGTCCACTACAGACAGAACAATTATGACAGATGGGTGCTTATCGATCAGGTTACGGAATATGCTCGTTTCGTTGTGCCTTGGGGCTCAAATTAGAACCCTCGCAGGCAATCGCACAAACACTAGTAATATACGTAACTAAGATGGTACCGACAAAGACAAGGGAGACAGGAATGGCCATTTCTGGCTTATCGGCCGTCACTGGCCAGTCATACCCAAACCCAAGTGCGGATCACTTGAGATTCTAACCCAGAATCTTTGGTTCTGGAGTTTTAAACTCTACCATTGAGCCACAGGCCCATTGTCCTGTCAGTTGTGATTGGGAATATCAGTCGGAAATATCGGATCTCAAGTGATCCACGCTCGGGTTTGGGTGTGATTGGCTGATGACGGCTAACATGTCAGAGATGGCCATTCCGGTCTCCATTGTCCTTGCCGGTACCATCTTATTTACGGACAGAAAAGGTCTGTTGCAGCAAGCCAGCGCTTTGCACATGTCTACCGCTAAAATGGATGACTATTATCTCATATGTGATATTACTCTACACAATTGAGGGTTGCAGTCCCAAAATTCCACAAAGTATTGTGAAAAATAAATATGTTACTAAGGGTATTTTAGTAACATGTTTAGCTGAACTCGCGTGCTCTACATGCCGTTTTGCCTGGGGTCTTCAAAGGCGATACCTTAGCTATTCCGAACTATGCTGACCTACGCATCATGTCCCACTTCCAACCAGACAGCAAGCAGGACGACGAAACGACCACGCTGTCGATAAAAATAGTGAAAATATAGTGCGAGGTATAGTGCCTACCTCCGCTCGGCCGAAGTAGTCACGCAAAATTTTTATCGGAGCAATTCCTATTCTGGGGAACAAACGCAACAGAGGAAATTCGGCAGCGAGCCTTTTGGTCGTTTCTGGGGACCGAAAGTTGTTTAAGACAATGTCGTCAGACCCCACTAACAGGCATTAAACCCTATTGGGGGCAGAAAACTGCGAAGGTAACTATAATCAGACATGACAAGGAAGTTCAGTGCAAAAAAGAAAACGGGGAATGAATTTTACGGGAGGACCGACTTTGCAGTACTTACAGATAGAAGGCGAAAGGACCAGCGTTAGGGCCTCCGCATTCACTTTAAGAGTACTTTGCTGTCGAGAACCAAACAATCATAAATAGTGCAATTACTAGGGAGCCGATCCTCTCGAGACAATGGAGAGCACAAGCTTTTCATAAGCGAGACGGGATTGATTAAAACTACCTACGATGATTTAATGACTCCGACTTCATAACACATTATTTTTCAACGAAAGTTATTTTTAAGTAACCAGGAGACCCGAGTTTTGCGGGTGCTGATTCTACTGGTCCTGAGTTGCTCCACTTTGTCGCTCGCTCGACGCATGAACTTTAGTCTGCCCGTTTGCTGCCGAGTAGCTTTGAACTCTCCCGAGTGTTCGGCCACCCTACTGGTCCTGTCCTAACCTATCCGAGCCCTGTACGTTACGTCCTGTAGGTAGGATGCAGGTTCATAGCTGGGTGAAAAAAAGCCAGCAGTCACGGATGGAAGCGAATATGCGAATTCCAGGTTCTTGTTGTAAAGAAGATGCAGACCCGATCTCGGGAACAGTAGGTGTATTAGTCTGAGCTTTCGGTCTCCTACAGGAAGCCGTCGTCAAAGACTGTGAGAATGCGACATCAAATGAGCAGTTTCTGCAGTTAGGCCATGAATGGGGAGGATATGAGTGCAGAGGGTGGTATTCGCGATAAGCTCAGTCCCACGCCGTATCACGGCGGCGTGACTGCGTGCACCCTTGGCTGGAAATTGGGCCTCGCCTCTTGGCCGCGGGAGCGGAGCGCGTGATAGGAGGGGGGTATGTCAACGTGCCTGTTGATCGAGTTGGTGTCAGCCACCCAGGCCTCTCACAGTTCTCGCCCTGTCTTATTGTTGGCCCGCGCTACTATCCGCGTGCTCGCGAAGTTGAATTCGTGACAGACTGGAGGACGACTTAGCTCACGAATAACGGAGCGCAAACGGGCGGTCCGGAGAGGCGACTCGTTGTCTCAGGTCGCCATTCACGCCCTAGAGGAAGGCCACGAATTCAACTTCGCGAGCACGCGGATAGTAGCGCGGGCCAACAATAAGACAGGGTGATAACTGTAAGAGGCCTATGTTTAGGACACCAACTCTATCATTAGGCACGTTGACATACCCCCTCCTATCACGCGCTCCGCTCCCGCGGCCAAGAGGCGAGACCCAATTTCCAGCCAAGGATGCACGCAGTCACGCCACCGTGAGACGGCGTGGGACTCAGCTTTTCGCGAATACCACCCTCTGCACTTATATCCACCCATTCATGGCTTTACTACGAAAACTACTCAGAATGATATTACCGACAAAGACAAGGGAGACTGGAATGGCCATTTCTGGCTTATTAGTCGTCGTCAGCCAGTCACACCCAACCCCGAAGTGTGGCACACCCGAGGCTCGAACTTGCGACCTGTTTGTTAGAAGTCCACGCCTCTAACCACTGAGCCACGAGCCCGTTGCCCTGTCATTTGATGTCGCATACTCACGGTCTCTGACAATGGCCTCCTGTACGAGACCGAAAGCTCAGACTAATACACCTACTGTCCCAAAGATTGCGTGTTCATCTTGTTTATAGTCAGCAGTCAGTTGCCTTTGCTTAACGTACACGTTCCAAAACGGACATGTAAGAAGATATGGAAAAGTGACTACCACAATTAAAGTCAACACCTGCTGCACTCTTCACCTACAGTGCGTGACCTATCTCATGAAATGTTGGCTGAAATTCTGAAATGCGTTTACGATTAGGAAGGATTACTTGGTCGCGGTTGTAATACTGATTATCCCAAGGCAAAGTCTTATACCATTTTAGACTCGGCAGGATGTCGGCTTTTAAATGCACTTCTTTTCAATCTCCTGTAGAAAGCGTGCTCGGTGAAAAATGACTGCTTAAGTAGCATGCATTTTTCCCATTGATTTTCGATGGTCTTGCAAATTCAAATATATTTCATAGAAACCATAAACAAAAATATGCTTTCTTTTAGTCAATCAATAGAGAATCACGTCTTTATATTTTATACTTAAGGAAGGAGTATAACTAGGTTTTAAAAAGTTTCTAATTATGAGACTTTTTAAGACCGCGATATGTCCATTCACATAGCATCGTACCTGGACGTTTACCACTGCACCTCATGAAATGTACAACATGGTCTGCATCCATTGCAAAATTTTATGGACCCTGTATAATATCTCTTTAATGACATAGAAAAATATGGGATTTTCTTTACGCGGAACGCATGCACCTTGTAGAGTGTAATCACTAAGCGCTAATGCAACGAATGATCAGGCTCCAAATTATTCGACAATTAGAAAACTTTTTTAAAACCTAATTATACTCCTTCCTTAAGTATAAAATATAAAGAAGACTTGATTCTCTATTGATTGACTAAAAGAACGCACGTTTTCGTTTGTGGTTTCTATAAAATATATTTGAATTTCCAAGACCATCGAAAATCAATGGGAAAAATGCATGCTACTTAAGTAGTCATTTTTTACCGAGCACGCTTTCTACAGGAGATTGAAAAGAAGTGCATTTAAAAGCCGACATCCTGTCGAGTCCAAAATGTTATGAAGTATGCCTTAAGATAATCAGTATCACAACCGCGATTAAGTAATCCTTCCTAATCGAAAACGCATTTCCACATTTCAGCCAACATTTCATGAGATAGGTCACGCACTGTACGTTATACACCTGGAGCGCCGACCAAACGCCACACACACAAGAGCTGAACCACAGTTTCGCCTTTGAGAAAGCGAGGCTAATCGGTCGAGAGAATGAGAAGATGGCTAGACTGGTTCTCAACTGGCACTTTCAACTAAGCTATAAACCTCTGGGGGTCAACAATGTAAGTTGAACTTTAATCACAAACAACAGGTTAGCTTGCCCAAAGGTAAGGAGTCGCGCGGCACTGGGGCGGTTGCACCTGCAAGGCTTCACGAGCAGGGTTCTGACAGCGCCAATAGGTTAGGCAAGCACACAGAACCGGGAGGCCGGGGGGGGGGGTCGGCGGACAGATGTCACGTGACCAACGTTGGACATCGCCTCACCGATGTGCCCGCGAGGCTGAGAGCTACTCATACAAACAGAAACGACTGATTAGCCCGCCAACTGATGTGGTAGTGACCAACAGGCACGTCGACTCTTCTACATTCCTATCTTTCTATATATCTCAAACCATCTTCGTTACCGTATCCATGTACGAGTGCCTAATGCAGTGTCTACCGATTCCGTCCACTGACAGAAGGGCTATTGATCAGAAGAAGCGATCGCTGGAACAAGGGCTTTATTCGCCTGACGTTTCGATTTCTCACTTGAACCCATCATCAGAGACAGCGACAGAAAAGGGTGACTCGTGCACAGGAAGTTGCGGTAATTAATGGATGCAGTCGCTATGCTACCCCATACCTATGGCAATTGACCGCGCTCCCCTTCATCAAAGATTGTTGCCCGTTGGTGCGCTAATTGTTTGAAGGGCTATTCCAAGTCACCCACTCAACCGTGTGGGCTACTATTGACTTCGCCGGACACTACAGCAGTCCTGCTTGGCTTATCTCGACTTTCGCTTAACCTGAAAACGCATTATCGATCGTCTTAATTCGCTAAAGACGGACAGAACATCAACGGCAGTTGTGGGTGATACAACAGAGGTACCTTCGGGCGTCAGATCATAAGCGGAAGTGACATCAAAACATAGTTCCGCCAAATACCGTCAGGTCGCGAGATGACGACATCAGTAGCCTTATGTAGGTCATTTAAAGCCGAGAGGTGTTGTTTAGTTAATAGTGAGCGTTGAATGACCGGGGATATTTTATGCCGATAGGCGTCGTGCCGAACTTAATCTAGTCTGCTGGTGGGTTGGACAAAATATCAACCTTGGATTACAGGCACTACGGAAAGCAACTTCTTTACGAGGCCACTCTGAACCAACGCTGTCAGGGGTGCTCCGTGGTAACCGTGTTTTTGATGACAAGAGACCTACGATCAGCGAGCCCGAAGGTAATGGAAATCAACAGGGACAATCTCCTACCTGTTCTCCCCTCTCTTTTCCCCGGGTTCAATCCCAAGAAAAGAATTCTCACCGCTGGTTGATAGGTCGGTAAATGCCCACCACCAAGATCTTTTAAAGGAGATTCTTCCATCAGCCTTATCCGGTGTCCCGTTTTTCTCGTAGGATTCATCAGACAGCCACTAGTTTTCATCGGTGCTGAAAAATGCCGCTCGATTCTCAGCCAGATGGCATATTTTTCGCCCTTACTTATGCCCTCATGGGTCACAGATTTCATCGTTCAAGTCCGAATCTGGTCCGCTGCATGTCCCCCTAGGCGCAAATCTCGCTCGGTGGGTGTCTAGACGACCCACAAACCCTTTCTCCCGACTACGAATAGTGAAGACGACTTGGCCAAAAATCACATCAAAACCAGTTGTCCAGGCTTCAGATCACACGCACCTTACTGCGCTATTTTGGTAGCGGAAGGACGCGCTAGGAGCAACTCGCAGCAGCTGAGTGCTCGAGCACAATAGACCTTCACGCAGGCTGCGCACTAATCCCTGCGATATTCTTACGAATCAGCAATCTAATCGACCGACTCAGTCATTGCGGTTACACAAATCACCAGTCGTCCTGACCTTATTCTGCCAGCATAGCAAGGAGTGCGAGAGACGCTACACAAATCTCACCTGTGTCATCAGGAGAGCGGTGGTTTACGTCACTCGCAACGGAAGACGGATGATAATTAGGAGTCACGTGGTTGCGGCGGCAGTACCAGCATAAATATGTGTGCGCGACAAGCTTTGCAAGGATGCTGGAGGCGGACGCACATCACATCGGATGTTCCCAATGGCGACCGGCAAGACGTAGGCCAGAGCGGAAGTGTTTCCTTAAAAGTGCTCGTTGAGCAACCGACTAGGGTTCTAATTCCAGGCGGCAGACTGCAGTTGCGGTACGGTATCTCTGTAATCGAAAGCCGATGTTTAACCTTTTAAAACACGTTACTGAAATCAGCCCAGTAACCTATTTATATAAGCTAAACTGATCAGGGACGCGGAAACCTACAGGGCGTAGACACCGCTCAAAAAAAATATGAATTATTCAAGCCTGTGGATATGCTGACATGAGGAACTTTCAATCACGAAACGCACGGAAGACGAAAAGCGATACTGCGAAAAAGCGCATAAGACATGCAAATTGCGGAATTCAGCTCCTGACTTGGCGGGTGGTCGGAGAGAACACTGACGAAGGCCCAGCCTACCAGTGCGGCATCCCAGGTGGAGAAGCGTTTTTAACCGCAAGTATCTTGGAGGACCCCAGCCTTAAGCAGTGGAAAATGCGACATGCATGGAATTGGACGAGTTTAATCGAATGCCTACGGCTCCGCAGACCAAAGAATATTCGTTGCGAAGATGGGCTTCACCATGAAAAGATAAGACAATTAAAAACCTGCCTTCCTTCTTGATTTATTTTTTGGTATACAAAATTTAAGTCCTATGAGAGAGACTTCGGTCGAAGTCCTCTCTTTGTGTAGTAATAGGAAAAATAGATCCGATGGAGATTAAAGCTCAATTTAAATACCTATATCACCCTTGTCAACGACAGAAGAAAATGTGAGATGGTTAAAAGCGGTATCCGTAGATATCGCCTATCGGCATAGAATATCCCCGGTCATTCAACGCTCACTATTAACTAAACAACACCCCTCGGCTTTAAATGACCTACATAAGGCTACTGATGTCGTCATCTGGAGACCGGATAAGTATCGCCATCTCAGACAGGAAAGCCCTGTAGAAATACCCGTGCTGCAAAAGCCGATGAGCATCCGCCTCTCTTTCGACGACGATAATGTGTCAAACTTGGTCAAGCGGCGACTTCGATGCATGAGTGAGCGGACGTACACCACCTCCAGCTCGTTGTTCATAGGCTCTACAACGGCTACTTCAGTTATGTCAACTAAGGACAGTCTGCTTACGCTCGCCACCTCAAACTATTGATAAGAGGCGATCGCTTGAACAAGGCCTTTATTCGTCTGACGTTCCGGACTCCCACTTGAACCCGTCATCAGAGACTGGAAGAAACGGGTTATCAACTAGTTACTGGAACTCGCATCTTCGCTTCTATCGACATCAAACTGTATTTATGAATTCACATGTAGTTGCGTATGCATGTACATTAAACGCACGCGAAGGCAGTTGGCAAATCAGTCATCCGAACGCATGCCGAAATGGCTACTAGGGGCGGAAGGTACCCAGGAGTTGGATTACGAAGCACCTAGTGAACACTGGCCATGTGGTGGATTCAGTTACCGCATCTAAGGTCCTCCTTCGGGCGGCGAATGGGGATCTCCTGGGCTTGGCATAAGCCGCGACAATACGGGGAAGAAGACCAGAATCCCGGAACAAGGGATAAACCTCGCACTGACGTGGTATGAGTCGATAATGGACGTTGACCTATTCTCTCTCTCCCGTCCCCTCTCCTCCAGTAAGACTGACTCCTACCCTGGACTTTGTAGCTCTAATCACTCTGGACATGTTTTCACTGTAATAAGAACTCGCTTGTTTAGATGGCTAGCCACACTTCGCCGTCGCTATTTCCACCCACATATCAGATCAGTGGTCCTTACTTTATTTGCCTATCACGTTTTTAACCTCCCAGGTCGCTCTCCAATTGGACAATTTATCTTATTAATACGCAGTGACGAGCAAGAGTTCCCGAAATTTCAGGACGTCATCAAATTCTGCATGTTTCGTCGCCTTTGACTTGTTCGAAAAATGAAGGGACACAGTCGAGGCCAGTTGGGTAGAAAAAAAGTAAGCTGACACTAGCAAAGCCATACGACGGAGGAATGGGAAAGGGAGGGGGGCGATATATTTACAATTGGAGCAATAGAAAGGCACAATCCACAGGTGTCGCGTGCTGAGCGAGTCAATCAGTAAGTTGAGGGGAGCGACTCCGTGAGCGCAACTCGAATCTGATCCTCTGATTGGCCCATGGCTTCGCTGAGGTCACGCTGACGCCGTCGCCTCTCCAAGACGTCTAGCCAGTGCCGCAAACCCTCCTTAAGAGCTAAAAAGACAACAAGACGGACTGGAGTTTGAGGGTACTGCTGAAAGGCAAGGTCGCCGTCCATCTGGGCTCTTGCAAGAAGAACAACAGTGACGGGAAAGATAAACAGCAACACCTCCATACACGTGGGATTTACCACCAAGCATCCGATGTTGCAACCTCCTCCTGTGTGAAGTCCTTTAAGTTTAGACTTGACGCGCATCAAGCCTCCCAGTTACCAGACTTACATCCACTCACATAACCTGGCACCAACTTAAAGTTGTTTATACTGCTTGTAACTAGTTAGTAACCGTTAGTTATTACTCGTTTCGTACTACTGCCCACGATTATGTACAAAACCCCTTTTTTCGCCTTCCCACTATCAATGTTTTTCTCCGACGACTTGTAACCAGTAGGGAGTTCAAAGGCGCTCGCCTATATTTCCCTTAATAAACCGAAACTGAAACCGAGAACGCCAATCAAGATGACGAAACTGTTGAGGGCTCATCATGCACCCTGTGGCTCAATCTAAAGCCGCAGCCAAACACAGAGGAAAACGGGGCGGCCATTTATAGCTCATTGGCCGTCATCAGTCAACCATACCAACTGGATGAGCATGGCCGGCAAACTGATTGGTAGTCGATATTCCGGATGGCAATCGACGGAACGAAGGACCCGTGGCTCGATTGGTAGAGCATTGGACTCGATGAACACTTGACGGACGAAGAAACGAGGGGGGGGGGGAGGTTCGAATCTCAGCTCTCCCCGAAACCTGAGGTTGGGCATGATGGCGGTCAACATGTCACAAATGGCCATTCCTTGGCATTTTTGGATTCAGGCCGGTAAGATCGTTTAGTCGGACCCGCGTTGGAAGACGTCCAGAACCCATTTAACGGCCGTCACGAAATACCGGTCAGGAAGGAATGTCTCTAGTTAGGCGGGCGGTGTCCTTGAAGGAGAGAAGCGGCGGTGCTTGAGGTGGCGGCTATATTTGAACGACCAATGTACACAGTTGTGCTCTGGAGAATGATCTTAAGGCAGTTTTTTTTTACTTCGCCCGATTGACTAGTCACAAACAGCTGGTAGAGTTCGCAATTGACGACTGATAAGTGTCTTTGGGCGAACAGCCAGAGGATCGTAACGAAAACAATTACGTGTAAAAGTGCCATGCTTTCAGGTTAAGGTTTGGCTGTCGAAGACACCTTAGAGATAAAAACCCAGCAGAGGCGATGGCTGGGTCCACAAACTCTGCTGTGGGATGCGTCGAGTTATTCGAAATTAACAGACCGAATTTGAACCACACAAACAAACCATGCATACGCGAAGTCTCTACTTACTAAAAGAAGTGGGACGAAGCGAGAGCTTCCACACGGACCTATCTGGCTTGAGTCATGCTATGAACCGTGATGATATTCACTGTTCTCAGGGAGGGAGAGCGAAGCCGAGCTTAAAACAGGTGATGGACAATCTGTCCAAATGGTCGCAGTTATCACTGAAGTGATGGCGAATCGTCCTGCTTGAGAAAGACCCCGCTCGAGCCACCATTGTCGGTAAACTCCGCATTCTTTGCACTTTCTACGCAGAGAGCTCAACATGCACATGATTAGGACGCAGGCCCTAAAAGCGTCGCAACGGGTTCAAAGGCAGACCGGAAAGCCAACAAAGAACCAGACAGGAACATATATTCCGGCGACGGGGTTAATCACATTGTTTAGCTAGCCCGTGATATTTGCAATTGTACACCTTTTCGGTAATCAAGAGGGCTGCCTTCTGCTGGTCAGGGAAATAATCCGAGAATGCCTTGTCTTCTACAGCGATGGCAGACAAAGCAATGGATGTGGCCAGCTTATCCATTCGAGACGATGGCCTGTGGTTTGGTACTAGGAAAGGGATGCTGTAAATAGACCGGTCTGTAGGTAGTATGTTATTACCGACAAAGACAAGGGAGACTGGAATGGCCATTTCTGGCTTATAGCCGTCGCTAGCCAGTCATACCCAACCCCGAAGTGTGGAACACCTGAGGCTCAAACTCGCGACCTGTTAGCTAGAAGTCCACTCCTCTAACCACTGGGCCACGAGCCCGTTGTTCTGTCGGCGCTGTGCGGCTGATGGTTGGGCTGGAGAGAGAGAGAGTCCGTAAGGCACAGCGGAACGAGTGAGTTCCGTAAGGACGGTCGGTGAGCGCCCCCTACCAGGCAGATCTTTGCTTAAGGGATGAGAATGCATCTTGGTGATAAATTGTTCGTGAAAGTTCTGTCTCGGTTTTTTACAGATCGTATTTTTGGAGCACTAAAACAAAACGGTTTCCCATGTCACTACTGGGCTGTGCTTAGTCCAGTCGACACGTTAGCATTCAAACGCAAATCAAGCACCGCTAGCACCATGCAGAACTGCTTCGGGGCTAAACATGAGGGAAGACGAGACGTATCCTCGTCACACGCGTCATCAACTGCCGTTGAGAGGCAGATATGAAACACGGAAAGCTTGCACGACCACAGACTCGAAGACCACAGCGACGTTCAGAATGCACACAGACAGTAATTGGCGACGGATAGGACGGACCATAGCATGAACCGGTTGGTCAGTGAGCTCGGCTCGGTTGGGCTTCCTCTTGGCGTCGCGCGCATTCTGGAAGCGCAGAAAAGTGGTGACAGCAAAGATCTTTTGCGGAACGGTGGTCGCCGAGGCTCAGCACTTGGTTTTTCTCTTCATTCAGGTAAGATGTCATTTCGACAGGCTCACTTAAGCGCCCAGGGGAACCAGCGGGTCAGCGTAGACGAGGCAAGAAGAAGCACTTTTCCTGGACTGTCGACATTCTCGGAAACAAGCGGAAGTGGCGTACATCAATCGATCCTGACTGCAAAACAGGACACGGGGTACCCAGTCCTACCATGGTTCTTCGTTCCTAGTTCTCGCAGGAGGCAACATAACCACGAGTAATCAATGATTGAGAGATGGTATTGACAAAGCAAGAAGAGTCTGGACGCCAAAAATGGGGCAACTTAGATGCTACAAACGTGATCGCATCCCTCAGTGTCAGTTAACATGTAGGTTGAACTCCGAAAACCCTCCATCAGGCTTGGAACCGCAAGACGATGGGCACCACCAGGGCCCCGGAGACAGATGTCCCCCCCGATCGAGTGTTAGTGTAGGTGTGGATTTTCAGTGCTTGTGCTTATTACAACTCTAATCATGGATGAATAAACCGACCTCAACGATGTCACAAATTATATCTCTCCACGGGTGACGACTTGCGGCAGCGGATCTGAGGAAGACGAAATTGCCGAACTACAATACCTCCGACGGGTCTTCAGAGCCAATGGCTACCCGCGCAAATTCGTCGACCGGTGCATACGCAAAACGGACGAAAGGCCTAACCGCACGGACACCAAATCTTGGCAGGCACTTACGTATGTCAAGAACGTTTCGGAAGCTGTCGGCCGCCTTCTCGCACCACTTGGGGTTGGAGTGGCACACAGACCGGAGGCAACCATCAGGCGTCTGGTCATGAAACCGAAAGATCCACTGCCACGGCTAGAAACGTCTGGAGTCGTTTATCGGATCTGGTGCAGTTTCGGACAAAGCAACTACGTCGGAGAAACCGGAAGACAGCTCCGAACGAGAATGGCCGAACACGAGGCAGCGGTGCGCAAAAATGACGCCGGCTCTCAAGTTGCGGCTCATTCGACGAGATCCGGTCACACATTCAAATTCGATGAGGCCGAAATTCTCGCAAGGGGTGACAATCGCGTGAGCCGGGAGCTACTGGAATCATGGTTTACTGGCACCCAGTCCATCAACAAGTGCAACGATCTTCCCACTCCGTACTCCGTGCTGAAACTTCGCCTAGGCGGAGTAACAAGCCATGCGGGGAGCGCAGAGGTGGACACTTTTCCCAACACCGGGGTGGGTGCGTCAGATGGTCGAGCAATCATCACGCCAACATCCAACGCACGTGATGAAATTGCAGTAATTATCGACTCGAATGTCGGCCATCAAGCAATGATCACACCAAGTGAGACGATCTCGGATGAAGGGGGAGCCGTGAATGTCCATAGGTATGCGGTAGCATGGCTACTGCATTCTATAAATACCGCAGCCCCTTGTGCAACAACCACCCGTTTCTGCTTTTTTGTCTCTGACGATGGATTCGAGTAGGAATCCGAAACGCCAGGCTAATAAAGCTCTTGTCTCGGCGATCGTGTCTCCTTCTTCAAGACTACTTCCTGGGACTCGTCTCTTCGCTTCTATTGGCAAAGCAAGAAGAGTCTGGACGCCAAAATGGGGGCAACTTTGACGCTACAAACGTGATGGCATCCCTCAGTGTCAGGTAACATGCAGTTTGAACTCCGAAAACCCTCCATCAGGCTTAGAACCGCATAGCGCTAGGTACCACCACGGCCTCTGCATGATGTTCAGTGCTTGTGCTTATTACAACTCTAATCATGGCTGAATAAGCCGACCTTAACGACGTCACGAATTATATCTCTCCACGGGTGACAACCTGCGGCAGCGGATCTGAGGAGCTTGGCTTATTCTGTCCTTCAAGTACGGAAGGTCAAGCGTCACTTCCACGTCTTGGTGAACTATGTCGAGCCAAGTTTTAAGTTAACCTCTTCTTGGACGCCTCTGGATGGGCAACGACGCCGGACTAATATTGAGTCAACGAGATGGACAGAAAAGAACGAGCCAAAATCGTCTCAGTCGTCTTTTCTGAATGATCTGAGATGCTCTCGCTGTGCTATCGTAGGCAGTGTGGACTGTTTGTGCACCGCATCGGCTATTTATCCCCGAAAGGGAGAGGGGGATCAGATGGCGGCTGTTAAGTACCCAACGCTCGTGGGAATATATACTCTGCAACTGATATTTTTCTGGTCTAGGAATCAAAACTCTTGAACACCACACCAGTGGCACCATGACTCAAGAGCTGCAGCCAAAGGTTCCAAACAGTGCAAGTGATTGTCCTGATGGATTGGATGACCCATAGAGGTCCTGTATTTCGTAAGTCTTTAGCAATCATGAGAACAGCTGCGGGCGAGACGACTCAAGTGCTGGTCTAAGATCCCCGAAGTGACCGAGCAGCATTAAGGAACAGGCATGGCAGCTTCTAGTGAGTGGCAATATATAGTGCAAAGGAAGTAAGTTCAACAGGCGGTGGTTGCTCACCAGAGAGCATGCTTAAAGACAACCAGGCCAACAAACAAAACGGCGGGAATACAGTGTCGCAACACTTAGAATTGTCTATTCCCCCACCAGCCTGTCTTACGGGCGGACTACTACTACTACTGCTACTGCTACTGCAACTACCGCTACTGCTGCTGCTACTACTACTACTACTACTGCTACTACTACTACTGCTACTAATACTACTACTGCTACTACTACTGCTACTACTGCTACTACTACTGCTACAACTGCTACTACAACTGCTACTACTACTACTACTGCTACTACTGCTGCTACTGCTGCTACTACTGCTACTACTACTACTGCTACTACTGCTGCTACTACCACCACTACTGCTACTACTACCACTACTACCGCTGTTACTACTAATACTACAACCACTGGCGGGAATACAGTGCGGCAATACTGAAGAAAACTTTTTCCCCCGTCTACCACCACTGATACGGCGAATACTACTAATAATCCTACTATTACTACTACTACTACTACTACTACTACTACTACTACTACTACTACTACTACTACTACTACTACTACTACTACTACTACTACTACTACTACTACTACTACTACTACTACTACTACTACTACTACTACTACTACTACTACTACTACTACTA